>VZSF01001697.1:0-74725 GCA_013398295.1 Chionis minor
CATTATATATATAAAAATGATATAAGTCTCTCAAAAGAATTTTTAAAAATTCCTCTAGTCCACTACTAACTTGCATTGGCAAACTTACTCTATTTCGTAAGTAGTAAAAAATGACAGCAAGAAGAAATAGGTTAGTTCCACTGAGTACATGGGGCTTTAGATAGTTAAATCATTTTTTTAAAACAATAAATTATTTCTCTTTTTATTTTATGAACAAAATCTGACAGTTCTGCTTGTTTTTGGAAAAGAGAACTCCATCATTTCTGCAATTTAGAACTCAAAGCTACTGAAGAAAGATTACTACACAGGAAATAGGGAGGCCAGAACAAAAAGGAAGTACACACTGTTCACTTTTATGGGGAATCTTGGTCAAGCCACAGTCTGCAGAGACTTTTGCTTCATTTTGCCATGTGCAATAACAACTACCCATTAGAACTGCAGATAAAAGCCACTGATCATTAGTAACGTCGAGGGTTTATTACCAAACCTACCTGTAGGAATAATGAAAGATTCTAAAGTAGCATTTCCTCGTTTACAAATATAGCCAAGTTTCTGATTGCATTCCCGGTTCTCCCACTTAGCACCTTTGCCAGGATTTAATGCTGCACAGATTTTTCCAGGTTCTGGAGAAGGATGTCCTTTAAAAAACAAACAACACAAAACCTGAACAACAACAACAAAGTATAAGCACATCATGGCTACCCTCCCCATTACTCTCACATTCTAATCTGATCCAGGCTGCAATTATAAGATACATTAATATATAAACAATTGTGATTCTCCACAGTTCTTTAGACTAAACAGGGCAATTCATTTCCCTAAGAGATCTTTTTTCACAGCAATCACAAGTTGAGATATTTATCCAGTTCACAATTTAACAGCCTCTTCACAGGTTCAAAGTCTTGATGAAAGGTATTAGAGTGCACCTATTTGTTTTGTTTGGGTTTTTTCCTTTTCTAAACAAAGAATGTCTAAACTTCAGAGCACAATCTTTGGGTGAAAAAACACTTCAGTAAGCTAGTCAAATTCTGTACTTAGTATAACAGTAAAGACAGAAAAATAGCAAGTAATTATTTTTAAGTAATTTTTATGATGGGACCAGTCTTTTTTTAGTGGTACCCCGTGAGAGGACAAGGGGCAATGGGCACAAACTGGAACACAGGGAATTCCATCTGAACATGAGGAAAAACTTCTTTACTTTGAGGGTGGCAGAGCACTGGAACAGGCTGCCCAGAGAGGTGGTGGAGTCTCCAACTCTGGAGACATTCAAAACCCACCTGGACGCCATCCTGTGCAACCTGCTCTAGGTGGACCTGCTCTGGCAGGGGGGTTGGACCAGATGATCTCCAGAGGTCCCTTCCAATCCCTGTGAGTCTCTGATTTTGCTAATGTGAACTTCTTATCCACTTGTCTAAACAATACGACAATAGCAGGATATTTGGATATTTTCAGTTGAAGATTAGCATTAGCACTAACAGAAACATCTAGAAGAAAAGTCGAACCTGTAGAACAGAACAAATTTCTCCAATAAAGCAGATGAACTTTTCAAAATGTGGTCTAATGGGATTAAACTTAACATGGATTTTCTTTAATTTCTGAACACATGCCACTACACTATATAATAAGCAAGTGTCAATACTACTCAGCAATAAACAGAGCAAAATAATATTTTTAGTGTGCAAAATCATTCACTGAAAATGTTTTTATATCATTATGAATACATTATGTTAGATTACAGTTAGTTTTATATTTGCAGTCATGATATATATTCTTCCTATAGAAGAAAAAGATATGCTTACTTCAAAAATACAAATTTAAATTGTTTTAAAGCACACAAAAAAGTTCAGCTGTTGGCAGCTAGCTCTCCCAAATGCCTAACCAGCATAATTTTAGTTTAAATGTTGATAATTTAGTTCCCATGTTTTTCTGTTATCTTTTTAGGGATAATGAGATGGAAGAATATGAAGCTTCCACAAATTCTTCTAAAATATACTAGTGGAAGAACAGCCAGCTCTTGAATATCCAGGGTAATGGGGATGAGACAGAGGTAGGTTGACCAAAGTAAAGTTATGAAGGAGATAGCACAAATGTGAAATAGGTTATATGGAATTACCTTTGAAGGAAATTAAGGAACATAAGGAGTTAAAGATAAATGGAGCCTATTTTAGTTACACCAAAACCCATCTAATTCTTTACCGGACAACTGAGAGTTGTCTGCACTTTTATCAACCATGAACTGCTCCCCTTGCTGCTTTGGCTCCACCTCACAATCAGTTTTCCCCTACTCGTCATTACACGCAGATCCTCATCAGTGCATTTGGATGACAGACCTATAAATACCTTCGCAGCAACTTGCAGTTCAGCCCATCTGTTTACCCTTGTGTGTTCACTCCATTGGTGAGGTATTTATAAAGTAGTTCAGTTCACTCTTCAAAGCCTACCTACTCCAGAAGTTTGTCCACCTAAAATGTGCTTTTGGCCTTATCTACACAAGGAAGCCACGGGGTGATACAATGGAGTGTGCATTTATACTTAATGGAGATTAAATACATGTGACATGCTCAATGAACATAAATAAGAGTATTTACACTGCATAACTTCAGCCATCTACTTTAAATTAGTCTCCAAAGGCTTCCTGTGCAAGGGAACAAGGGTCCTTGAAAGAGACACCTTAACATAAGCACTCTGAATAGTAAACCAGAAAAGCACCTCTTTTTCAACGTGTATGCAATTGGCATAGACACCAACTTTTTAATAACGACATCAGAGTTCAACATTGCATCTAAAAGTGTGAAGCAGCTGTGTCTGCTTCAAAGTAGACCAGCCTAACGTGTTCAGTTTGATACATATTACTGCCATGGGTAGGTTAATCCCAAATGAAAATGAAAATCTAATCCTTAAACAAACAACTAAAACAAATTGCAAATGAATTTAAAAAAAACACAAAAACCAAACACACAAAAACCCAAACAACAAAAACAAACTACCCAAGCAAAAATATCACCACTAAACCAAAACCATAAACCTAAAAACCTACACCGACCAGTCTAATCTCGCAAATGACGACACTTACAGCATCGGATTAATTCTGTATTCATATAGAAATAAAGTAAATTGGGAAGAAATACAAATGGTGTGTAAATAGATGACTGAAAATTTTCTTGGGAATTTTGACGCTACAATTTCCATTGTGAATAATAAATTAAGCCCAGTGTTCTTATCCCTAGAATAAGGGCCATTACTGTGTTTATAGCCATAGTCAGAATCTCTCAACATCAAAACAAGCTGAATAATTGCAGGAGGACAGAGTACTAGAAAAGAGGTATGTTACACGATGACCAAATTTTTTATCTTTTAAACTGAGTACCAAAATATTTAACCTTACCTGGAACCCAATTTAAGTAACGAAAAGGAGCACCACCAACCCATTGCCATCCACTGTTGAAATTCAAACTGTTAAGACCAAACCAGAGAGGAGAACTCAGTCTGCCGGTCAAACCTAGGTAACAGAGACAAAGAGAGACACTAGAAGTGCACAGCAAGAGCAAACACTTTCTCAAAACAGGAGCTGAGTTCTAGCTAAACCGTCTGCTTCTCCTTTTCCCCAGTACAAGTTTTAACAACTTTTAACCTTTTATTTAAAGCAGCTATGCTAAACCTGACACAACATGCCATCCTATATGGGTCACTTTAGAGTTTTCACAGTTTTAGGTGTGGAGAATTTTATTACAATACAAAAGGAAATGACACTTCTGCATGTTCTTTATAAACCAATGATCATAAACATGAAACAAATATTTTTTTTCCAGAGTTATAGAATACTAAATTGATAAATTTGCACAAAAGATGATAAAACCAAAAATCAGTTTTCTAAACTGAAACGTGAATAGTTTCTTATTGTGTATTTTCTCTTCCAATAACATTAAATGTGAGTTTCAAATTTACAAAATACTGTAAAGTAAAAAAACTGTTTGCATTGTATCAAACTACATTAAAACGTGAACATTCCAAACATCATCTTTTTAACAGTATGTCTTCTACATTTTTCAGACCCACCTGATTTCACTTCTTTAGCCAATGATAAGTCAGGCTTCTAAAACCAGTTCCTAATTAATCCAGTTCTGAAAAGCACCTAGAAATACCATGTTTATGTACAGTTCTGCTGAATTATCTAGCCTTACTTACAGTCATTACTAACCAATTGTCTGTCTCTGCCTTTCACATAAAACTTGGTAGCCCAGTTCGACAACTGCTAATTTCTTTGAATTAAATGTGTTTCTGCATAGCTCACAGAAAATCACTGCACTATATACATTACTTATTTCTGCTTCTACTGATGGCATCCTGCCAGTATGTAATTTTGCTCTATATATTTCAGTTGTCTTTGACACTCTGATTATGCACTGCACTTGAAGCATGGCAAGCTTAAAAGGAGGGATAGTTAAGCACTGGAAAGGACTGGAATGTCATACCAGAGCCTGATTTGGCACCAACACATTACCCTGTTCCAGTACTTCTTAGATACAAACAAGCTGCAGTTAAGACAATCAAGAACTGAGCATGATAGGAAATCCTGGTTCTGCCAGGAGAGCTGTAGAATGAAAAACTGATTTTCACATACGTTTGGCAGCAATATCTACTAGTTAGCAATTAAAACATACCTACTAATAACTCACTTCTATATGTCAGTGCCAGATTGGATTGCTCCCTTGAGTGTTAATTTCAACAATAATTTCATTGTACTGAGTAAAAAAAGAGACCCATGTTTTGACCAGATCTGTACATTGAAAACAAAATTTTAGAACAGACTGTTCATAGCATTAAAAATACATTTCTCATTCCTCTAAATTGGAGAAATACAGATTTGATGGATGAATTATTAGATGGATAAGGAACTGGCTGGATGGTTGCATCCAAAGAGTTACAGTTAATGGTTCAATGTCCAAATAGAAACCAGTAACAAGTAGTGCCCCTCTAGGTCTGTGTTGGGACCGATACTATTAAATGTCATCAATGACATGGACAGTGGGATCAAGCGCACCCTCAGCAAGTTTGCAGATGACACCTGGCTGAATGGTGCCGTTGATACACTGGAGGGAAGGGATGCCATCCAAAGAGACCTTGACAAGCTTAAGGACTGGGCCTATGTGAACCTCATGAAGTCCAAGAAGACGAAGTGCAAGGTGCTGCACCTGGTTCAGGGCAAACCTGAATGTAAAGACAGACTGGGGGATGAATGGATTGAGAGCAGCCCTACCAAGAAGGATTTGGAGGTACTGGTGGATGAAAAATTGAGTATGAGCCAGCAATCTGCACTTGCAGCCCAGAAAGTCAATCGTATCCCGGGCTACATAATAAGAAGCATGGCCAGCACGTCAAGGGAGATGATTCAGATCGGACACAATGAAAAAAACTTTTATGATTAAGTTGGTGAAGTCACTGGAACAGGTTTCCCAGATGAGCTGTGGATCCCCATCGTTAGAACTGTTCAAGGTCAGGTTAGATGGGGCTTTGAGCCACCTGAGCAAGATGTCCCTGCTCACAGCAGAGGGGTTGGACTGGATGATTCAATCCAAACCATTCTCTGATTCTATGAACTTACATAGTACAACATACAGCTTATGGCATAGAGACATTTATCTTCCAGTTGATGGAACATATTAAAAATATTTTCTAATCTATTTAATAGATGAATTAGTGGACTACTTTATGTGTGTACACAGTCTAAGAAGGAAATGAAGAGGAGATTGTCTCATTGTAGAATGCAAAGGTATTCAAGCACAAATTCAGGAGTGAATTTTCTCAGAGGAGAAGTTTGGAAATCACTTCAAAGAACTTTGAAGGAGATTGAAAATAAAACAAGCTATTTGTAAGTCCTTTTGTTTATTAGTTCTCTTTTTTTCGTTTCATATTATAGCACAGTGATATTTCAGCTTAAAGATATAGCCAAAAAATGCTGACTAGTACACAAAAGTAGACCATAAAAAGTATGCAATCTTGGTATCTGCATCTTTGGCTTACAAACTACTTTGTATTTTCCTGCATTCCAACATGCATTCTTTATTGTTTGCATCACTTAATTGCTGTATTTTTTACGTTACTGTAGGTTTCTGGCAATATTAAATCAGGATAAAATCATCATTATCTGTCTGATTTTTCCAGCTGAATCATTCAAGACAACAATTTAAATCTACCAATTACTGGAATTGAACAAATATCCATTTTCAAGATGGAATGTTTTCTGTAAGTGTCACTGTTACCATAATGCATTTTCAAAAAAAGCTGGTGGATATTACCCTACCTGCCAGGTATGTTTGCTCATGCAACTCTGTGATGCTTAATAACTCTGCCTTCTGTTGTTGACAGCTTTTTCTTGCCTGGTGCCATTTCAGAGCTGCCTCGGAGTTTATCTGGTACTGGACATTTGTTAAAGGATCTGTATTCCACAACAAGTCAATACTGTTAACTGTAGGGAGAAAAAGAAATGCCGTAACTGATCATGAAGATGGAGCCCCATAAAACACAGAATAAATTGCACAGCAAAAATACACAAAACCTAAACACTGCTACAGACAACTGGGTTGAAAGGAGTCCTTAGGGTCTCTAATGTGTTAGTAAATCCAGGGCAGAGCTAAACTATGACAGCCATGTTGGACAGTACATTGCTAATGAAAAAACATCACCATTTTCTCGGATACAACAAAGCTGCTGTTTAAGGCAGAAGATGAGTGGCTAAAGTCATGCTAAAACAGTTGATTTGTCACTGTGGAGAAAAAGACTATAAAATTCCAGACTCATGCTAGCTAAGGCTTACATCAAGCTGACCACTTTTATGAGATAAGAAACCCCAATTTTTTTACGAGTTTTGGGTACTGTGTAAAGTGGCTATGCATTTTCTTACTGTGATAGTGGTAATCAGACGCAAGCACTGAATGCAAAACTTACATTATCGGCATCCATTTCATACTTTCCTGCAATTCCTGATTTGTCTTATGCATGCATCTCACATACTTGCTTCTCTGCCACGTGACCTGACTGTAATCTCCTCGAATACCTGAACTTGGCACTTTTAGGCAATGCCAAACCAGTGAAAACATCATCCAGCAGGGCCCAACATCAGAAGTGGCCCCAGAAGGTACCACACTCCGTACACTGGTGCAACCTCTCCTGGCTCCTCTCAGCAGAATCCCCACATCAAGCAACAGACAATAGTGTGATCTTGCTCTGCCAAAAATGGGAGGCCCCTACACTGATCTAAATATCATTCCATAAAGAGACTAAAGTTGCACAACAAAAGCAGAATATAGCAGAGGTCACTGTATGTCTGCTGACAGTGGGAAAATGACTGAAATTCCTGCAGCCTGTATCAGACTTTCTCAAGTTGCAAGCTGTGAAAAAAAAATTGAGAGAAAGAGGTCTTTTCCTTTTCCGAGTTCAGAGAGCTCAGAAAATCTAAGTGAGCAAATAAGAGGAAAACAGTACAATAAACAAAACGCAAGACAAAGGATGATACACGTTAAATGTCAGCAGGTCAGTAACCAGTTCCACTTTTTCCTGTATTAAATCTGATAGACTATAGATAATCTGAAGTGCTTCTTTTCAAATTAGCCTTAAAAAACAAAAATCCAACACAACCTCCTGTAATATTGACATTTGACTGAAAATGGGAGCTTTCATCCCATTATCATTATCCACAAATCAACTTCTCTCCAAAATATTTTGTGACTATCAGAAGGCAAAATTTCTTTGCTACACTATGTTCTACAAGACCATAAATTCCTGTGCACCAGCATAAGCCTGGGATAAAACAGAGATCGCAAAAATATTAAGATCTATATTTCAATACAGAAAACTGGTTCTGACTTGATAGAAAGGATTTTATAAGTCTTGTACAACTATTACAGAGGAAGAGGTAAACAAGCCTCACGCATTTATCCAACCTTCCACCTCACTCCCCCAGTATCATAATTTATAGCTGACTTGCATATGGTGCTCTTCTGTAGAACTTTGGTCTTTCATAAAAATAAAGTTAATTTCTGAACATTGAAAAAATTGTTTTTAAGGTATTTGAGTTTGGTAAGGTCAAATGCCTTCACAGAGCAGGATTCTGTAAAATCTATATGCTATTGTTTAAAGCCTAGTATCCCCAGAGAAACCAGAAGATTAATCACTTTGCTAGAATGATATATTTTAGCATCTAAACTAAATTAATGTTAAACCACACCTATACTTAGCACACAACTGGAAAAAGACTAAAAAAGCTGAACTTTATCCTTAGATAGATGAATACAGCATGCATTTTTGTATACACTGAAATTAGTGAGATCTATTTCTACTATGATGACTATCAAAATCTCAAAAGTACAATATAGTAAGGCAGAAGATTTCATTCGTGTCTTTGAACGTTCTCAGTCTTCAAAGCAAAGCAAAGCAGATCAAAAGTGCACTGAATTTCAAGGACAGCTCTTCACAGACAAGTCCAAACTTATAGGAAAGGCATAAAGTCCTGATCAATGCGAATACTTATCACATTTATAATTAAAAAAATACCAACATAATTATCATATCAAATTAATAGTATTTGTCCTGAATTAGGGAATAAAAGAATCAGGAGATTACTAATGGTCTTGTGAGATTTTAATTTCAAAATTGCAAGCAGACATATCGCCTTTGACTAGCAGTAACAATAAAAGTGTTCTTGTCTGTTTAGTAATCCATCCAAAACAAGTTGTAATCTCAGTCCAATATCCTTGGAAACTGCATGAATAGAATAATGGCACACAGAAATTGGATATAAATCTTGTTAAGCAGTTGATAAAATATCTGCCATTACTTCCTCTCTGAGTATACAGTAGGGAAGGAATCTCATAATAAAGACATTACAGTTTATGTGAATTTATAACATAGTATATAAAGTTATAATGCTGTCAATAGTAAAAAAGTCAAAAGTACACTAAACTTCCTTTACATGCTTATCTTCACTTAGATATCTTTTCCTAAAATGCTTCTCTTTTTTTTTCCCCTAGGTAAATTTGCGAGGTCGAAAGTCAGGTTATGAGCTCCAGATAAATCCGAAGAAACAACATGAATCACCCCATATAACTTAGTTGACCAATTCACCAGGCATTTTGAGCCAAACACAAAACCACAATGAAAAACCCTTTGAAACATCTTGCATGGGGGAAAAGCCTGTCATAAAGAATAAATTCAGTATTTGTGAATGAATACAAGGATGTAGATTTGTCCAATGATCAACACACCAGGCTAAGACTATTTAAATATTTCCTCATTCTCTGCACTACTTTTTTCTTTCCTAGTCACCCACAAGTTTTACGCACCGCTTACAAGTCTCTCTAAATTCTTCACAGAAATTCTCTCTCTTTCATCTGCCAAGAAAGGGGCCTCAATGGACTTCTGCCCACTTGAATACAGCTATAGGGACGCCTCATGACTTACTCCCCTGATGGTCTTACACCATGGAGCGTGTTTTCTTCCCCTAAATCTACTTTTACATTGATTGCAGTGCAACATACAGCTCAAAAGGATGCAGTGTAACCTGTAAAGAATCAGCATTTCCTAGGCTACTAAAAACTGTCTTAATGTAGCAACACTTCTCAGTTTCTTCCTGCGGAATTTAAATTTCCACTGTCACTGTATCAGTGTATCTTTTTAAAGCACCAAATTAGGAGCTCATACTCACAATTATGTTACCTCTACTGGTTAAAATTCTGCACTTCTATCGGGTATAATAACTGTCATAAGTATAGTCTTATGCTCTCTTCATTTTGTAGAACGTTTGAGCAGTTTTGCTTACAATGAAAAAAGTGACTGGTTCAGTCATGAGCATTTCACCATACGGCCAGGCCCTGGCATGAACAGCATCACATATATTCATATCAGCACTTTTGCCTCCCCCAGACAACAAACAACAAACACTTTAACCTTATTAAATAAACCGTAACATAAAAAGACTTAAATGTTCTATATTTAAACGTGCTGTTGAAGTTTATTAACTTATCAATCTCTCATGCAGTGCACTCCTCTTTCATAAGGCTGACTAGAACTTCTGCTACCGCAGCCTGTCTCTCATTAAAATATATGACCCAAACTTGAATATTTTATAGCCAGTACTGAAGAATCAGGAAGGAAACATGCAGGCAATCAGCACAAAACAGCTTTGTCCAAAAACAATCACAGCCATCTGAATGGATTTCCTTGAATTATGCCAAAGAATTAAACAAAATTTTAATGATGCCTTCTATTTGCCTTACTCAAAGAACACTAGACAGGTAGCATTCTTAAGTTGACATTGCATGTGTTGTATTAATGGGATTGATAGCTCTAACATGTTTTTAATATCTTGAAAATAATACTAGCATAGGGGGGAAAAAAAAAAACCAATCAAGACATTTTTATTTGTCTGAAATAATGAATTCAACATTCAT
The DNA here is from genome assembly GCA_013398295.1 of Chionis minor. NCBI lineage: Eukaryota > Metazoa > Chordata > Aves > Charadriiformes > Chionidae > Chionis > Chionis minor. The sequence goes on from VZSF01001697.1 coordinate 10,446, forward strand.
GGAAATCAGGCAAGGACACTGATACTTCATCACCAAACCAGTTAAGAACAACCCACACTGTTTTCTTCACATCAAAGGAAAGACATATTTTCCTCCTTAGCTCTGACTGCGGTCAGCTGGAGTTTTACAGCAAAACACAGTAATAAAGAAGAAGGGAGGGAGAAGTGCTACCTCTCCCAGCGTGACAGAAGAAGCAGCAGCTTGCAAACAAAATGCTTAGTATGTATTTCACAGCATTTCAGGGCAACCTTATTCAAATTTAAAAATTCAAATACATACGCACACATTACTCCTATTTACTTAGAGTAATAGCAATGTTTCTAAATAAAGTTCTCTATATTCATAATACTGTAGCTGAAACTAACTATAGTCAAACCAGGGAATTTAGAATACAAACACTTCTCATTGATTTTAAGTACAACGCAGCACACAAATTTGGGAAATACTGGGATTTAGTAAAAAGTTCATGTAAGGTCCTTCGTGTTTAAAAGGCAACTCATTCTACAAAGTAGTCTTAATTTTCAATTAAGCTATATTTTAGCTTCCAACTCTGCTGCATAAACTTCTACACGGCCTTCTGCATGTAATGTAGAATCTTTATGTAGAATAATGTAGATTCTAATGTAACATCTTTACATCTAATTAACTTTCTCTTTAAGTAAATGGTATTACAGATTCCAGCATATAATTAACACACTTTCACCTGGATGTAGTTTGTCAAATTTTTTTATGCTGAGCCCTATAACTGCATATTTAAGTAGTTCCTAAAAGGACAGCAGGCTGCATGGAGACAGAAGAATGCACCGTTTCAAACTGTATTTTGTACATTAAAGCACCTGATAAGGACACCAACATTTGCAGGCAGCTGAGTAACAGCACAGCAGAATCCTGGAACATACAAAACTTACATTTCAATGGGCAAAATCCATACATCTTGTCAACATCAAAGTTTGAAGTGGTTCCACACCAGAACCAGCCATCTGATCTGCCAGCATCTGTGCAGTCAGCGTACCATTTATCACCAAACTTAAAAGGGAATACACAAGGTGCTCCATTGGCATTTCCTTTGACTGTGTAGGTATCTAAGGAGACACAACAACAATTTAAAAATGTATAAGCAGTAATAAGCACGGACATATATCAATTCAGCTTTATGATTGCATTATAGCATATTACAGCAAGCAGAGCTTGCTAGCGTAGTATACAAACTGTACTAGAAAGGGTACATCAATAATTTTACTCTCCAGGTCTAAGCTGATACCCTTGTTCACAACGAGACAAATTTTGATTGCTTCAGGAGACCACTGGCCAGAACTGGCTGAGCCAAGACAAGTACATTCCCATGCTAAATTTTACATGCGTAACAATCAAAAGTATAAAATCCACACAGTTAAACAATTTTCTTTTTGAGCACAAACAACTGCTGATTCTTCTGTCCATAACCCACTCTACCTCTGACCCTTTTAGACAGGGAAGAGCACGTACGTGTAAACTTGGAAGATATATACCACAGAGCAATTCCAATATAATTTGCCCAAATAAAATTTCCCTTGGCATCTAAAGATAATTTTTGTTTCATCGGAAGCCTGACTCAAAGTAGCTAATGCAGCTTTCTGTGTGTGCACATACATACATTGATGGAGAACACACAGAGGAACACTGCTTAACAGGGACTGCTAGAGAGATGACATACCAAAGTCACTGTCTTGCAGAATTGCTAGAAAATAATAGAGGAAGGAGTGGCAGGCCAGCACGCCATCTCCCCCCTGTCCCCTTTCACAGAATTTGCTTTGCTAGGGTTCTTTTATTCTGGCTCTAAACCAAGAACTAATACTGTAGTCAGCCATTGTGTAAACCCTAGAAAATGCATCCTTACCTCCCTCTGTGCCCATTTCTTTTTATCAAAGAATACTAAATGGGAAGCCAAATGTAATCCCAGATACTTATCATAAGTATATGTATATATGCATGTATGTATAATACGTAACTTTTTCAAATTTAACTATTTAAATTATCTTATTTCTTTGTCTAACACTTCAGCACCGACCCTGAGACTCACTTCAAACACGTAGGAAAGCATGTTCGATAAGCTGATATCAAGAGTTAATTAAACCCTTACACATAATTCATATTTGCTCTCCAAGGAAAAAAAAAAAACCACAAACAAAAAATATAATCAACAGACTATACACTTAACACTACATCTTTCTGCACACGTATAAATAGTAAAAGCTATCATTAACTGTTGCGCGATAGTTATACATGCGTTCTGAATAACCATAGACTTTTTTTCCCTTTTCCAAATGAATCTCTACCATGCATGGTTAATTATCTTCCAGAACTTTGACAACTTTGACAAAAAGGCAAGATGAACCCCTCAAAAAGATAAAACACACACTCAAGTACTGCTGGTTTCACCAGAAGTCACACTCACTGATGATTAATGAGATGAAGGAAATTCTCCTACACTTCTAAGTATTTTAATTAGATACACATAGAAATGAGTTTAAAAACACAGAAATTAATTTACAGAACTTTACCTTCATAGCCTCGAGAACACAGATCGTCTGTGGTTCCGTAGACTTTCCACCTACTCCATAAACCAGATCCCTTGTACAGCATAATATTCCTTTCCTGTCTGTTTCCATAGTTGAAAAACAAATCTTCCCCTTGGATTGCAAAGAGAGTCTCATTTCTGCATTCCCATCGCTGAAGTTCACTAGCCTTGTCACAAGGATACAGAGTGATCGGAACCCAGTCTTTCTTCGAAGGCACTCCCAAGCACAATTTGAATGCTACGCTCATAAGCTGGTGATCTGAGACCCACCTGAATTTTTGTGACTCATTTTCTTGAACGCAAGGAGCAGTAGTCACTGAATTAGAACTTTGAGCCAGTACACAGCGCTTGTGATCTTCGTTATATATTAAGAAGATGCTAGTATCTGTAAGACAAAAAACACTGGAATCATTTGGTTTGAAGTAATCTCACCTACTATCTAAATGAAATATGAATCTGGACACCACTCTTGGGGTTAAAGTCTCATCATCTGCTCAGCAACAGAAGGTGCAGTACTTCTGTGGCCTACACCTGTGAAAGTGACTGTAGAATGCAAGCAGTTCAGATGTACGGACATTTCAACTATGTCACGCCAGTGAAAGAATCTACACTCAAAAGTGCAAGGCAGCACAGATGCAGATCTCGTGTCTCCTGTAGTTTTACAGAATGGCTTAAAATGAAGAGAAAAAACCACACTCATGGTATCATTCCAAGCTGCAACCATGGGAGTTACAGCAACAAGGGAGCACGCACAGCGTACACTGCAGATCTTGGCACTGAGCACTGCAGTGGCACTGGCTCCTTGATCCCAGCTCCCAGGCGTGAGGAGACAACAACAGCCATTAAGTTCTTCAGGCTCTGTTCCCCCACAGTGGGGAGGTCTGTTCCCATAAGCTCTGCTAAAATCCTTCAAGTCTGAACTGAGGGGAAGGATTTTTTTTTAAGCTTTATACACAAGCTACTTGTAGGAGTGGAACTGCATATTCATTTTTCACTCAACTGCAGGGATCAGGGATTTCTTTCTCCTTTCTTACATTTCTCCGTTATAAATGAAATACTGACCACACTGGGCTGTGCCATCATCAGGTATGCCTCTTAATGACTTACAAAAATCTATGAGGGTCTTCATAGCTCCCATAGTTTTTTCTCTCTCTTAGTAAATAGTCCTTCACAGCACGCATTTTCATATGTTCAAGGTTTATTTTGGAATTGTAACCACTAGAAAAGTTTTTAGCATCTCTTACACTTGGATGTACTATGGACTGCAACATTTCTGAGCTGGTCTTGCCCAAAGACTGAGAATTTCTCCTCTCTGATCCCCCTGAAATGCATTTTAGCAAGGTAACTTAATACTTCTCTCTGATACTGGATCGCACAATGCAATAGGATGCATAAGGTCTTAAAACTGTATTTTAACCAGGCTACAAGTTAGGAAAGAGCAATACAAATTTATTTGACTCTGGGGATTGAAGCTAACTAAAGCATTATTTATTTTAGCGTACAATTACCAAATTAAACAAATTCTATAATGGAGAAATATTTTAAGGGGGAAAAAAGGTTAACCACAGAAAATTGTCCCTTCTCTGCTGAGGCTCCAATGTGGAAATGATCATACTTTTCTGCAGAAGGATAACCTGGGAACAAAAAACTGTCTCTGAGAGAAAAAGCTGACCTAGACTTATCTCATCCACGGTTCAGTTTCCTTCTCCTGTCCTTTGGCTTCCAACTCACTGGGAAGTAGTGTGAAACTGATGAGCTCTAGAGACAGAAATCGTTGCCCTTTGCCAATCTGTTTTACTCACAGACAATACAAGGAAATGTATAATTATCACTGCTGGTGATAACATTTTTATTCTGCTTTTCTACTACTATTTAGCACAATGTTCTTGTAAACTGATATATGCAATGCTTGCAACTCTCCTTTTCCTGAAATTTTATTTAAAGTTTCTGGGTAAAAGAGATGTCAGACATTTCCACCTGTGTGGAAAACACTGCTTGATCTTTCAAACTACTAAAATTGTATTTGTGGCCCAAAATAACATTCCTTACTTTATGCAGCTTATGGTGTTACAGAGAGGATGCTATGCACATGAAAAAGCTACCGCAAAGTCAAAAGCCTGGATTGCTGCACCCAAGCCTGAAAGGGTGCAGAGTTTTGGCTTCATAAGCAAGATTAGAAAGATGAACAAAGAGGTCTCGCCAGTGGAAAGAAAAATAAATAAAAAATTTTAAAAAAGACAAATCTTTGGTCCTCTTCTTTTTTGACTGCACCTTTAGAAAGCATTAGCAGTGTGTAAACACAACACAGCTACTTATACAAGAGCCCCAGTGCACCCAAGGCTCTGACAGGGAATAATACATAGGTGAGGACCTAAAGAGCCACCACAGAAAAGCAGACATTGAAGATAAGTTGACACCAAAACAGAAGGACAGAACAGGAGGTAGCAGGACGCAGGAGCTACTGTGGCTGAGTCCATAGTTGCAGGATTTCCTCCCCCTCAGAGCTGCTCCCGTCTCATCCATCACCATATAGCAGACTTGTAGCATGGTCCTGTGTTGCTCCAGTTTACAGCTTTATTTCTGTGTTTGTTCTGCCTGCTTGGACACCAAAGAGGATTCACATACAACACTTCCCGTGTGAGTTATTAGATAGTCTGGAAGAATATGAAACAAGCCAGGTATTTGTGCAACACTTTCTATGTCCTGCCAATTCTACTCTGTAAGCGCTCGATACCACTCCTGTCAACCTGATAAGTTGTATCTGTAAAATGGGCTGAGCAGAATGACTCATATAACTTTACTGCGTTTCACTGTTCTGTAGCAATATTTGTTACAGAGCTCTCATAACAGGGTGCCATTCTTCACTATAGATGGTACACTTAAAGGCCCACCACAGCACCATCATGAGTACCACAGCCTTGGTATTTGAATTACACCAATTTCTAACAGACTAGTCCATATTTTAAAAATTACTCCTAGAGGGAGGTTCTTGAAAATGCATAGGAACATGCCAGGCACAGGAACCAACTTGCCTCGCTGTCATAACCCATTCAGGGACACCTAGCATCTTTTCCCTCAGCTGTCACAAGAAGATCCTAATACAATTTTTCTCACATGCTTTCATTTTTCTTCACCCGCCACACTGTGACTATGTGCCAATCTCTGTCCCCAGCTTATATCCCAAGAATTGCGCCACATACTGTAAAATCTCACTGGCCGAGTATCTTTTCCAGAGTAGAGATTTCCAGTGTGCCAAGGTAGCTTCACACTCCGCAGCATTTGCAAACTACCACAGATTATGGAAGCGTAAATCAAGAAGTAACTCGTGAAGCCAGTGAAGCGCTACCGGGGTTACACACTAATGGAGTGCACCAAAAGAGGACATCAAAAACCAGAAGCGAGAGAAGAGGGAGCAATGAGGCAGCAAGCAGGTAGGATGGCTGTCTTCTCCATGCAGAATCTCGCTTGCCTGGCAGCCTGCAACGATTGCTGCTAATTTCACAGAGTGAGAAAGGTTATGAGGCAGCATGATGAAGTTGCGCTTCAGTAGACCTCAAACTGGAGAGCAGAGGATGCCGAGAGCCTTTTGGGAAGGGCAGATACAAAACTTTCACTGCGAAACAGCGGTGCACTGGAAATCATGGTCATTCTCACAGGGAGAAAGTGCGAGCTCCAGGTTTCACCGAGAAACACAGCTTTCCGCTGTTTTCACAGTCTCATCCGTGCCGATACCTCAGCGACCCCCCACGAAACCCATCTGCCAAAAGCACGTCCCCAGGCCCACGGAAGACCAGAGGACTGGAGGAAAAGCCGAGCCCCAACACCGACCCCACCTTGCGCGGGTGCGAGGAGGCAGCGGAGGGAAAGCCGGGTGACGGCATTAAACCGATGGGGGGGAGAGAAGCGCTGAGCCCCTTGGGCAGCGTGGGGGGAAACTGAGGCACTGCCAAGCGACAGCCCTGTTTGGCGCCCACAACGCCATGCGCACCCAAAAAGCCACCTTGTCGGGCAGCTTCGCCCACCGGGCACCTGAGGGTGCAGGCGGGGAGGGGGACACAGCCGGGGCGGACGGCTGAGGGAGGGCCCGAGGGGACGCTAGCGCCTCAGCCCTCCGCCCCGCCGCATCCAGGCTCCCCTCGGGCAGCACCGAGGGGGTTAAAATGGCCGCGGGCTTCTCCACCTGCGTCCGCGCTCCCTCCCCCGACAGCCCCAGGTCAGGCTGGGCTCCCTGCCCGCCGCGACCCCGCTCTGTTTCTCGGCACATCCCATCCCGCACTAAGCCCCTGCGGGCACTTACCCAGCACCGGAAAAACCCGAGGGAGAAGCGCGAGGAGAAGCAGCAGGAGCAGGGAGGGAGCCATCGCGGCGGCCTCGCCCGTGGCGCCCGGCCGCTGTGAGGAGAGGGCTTCCCGCCGGGCAGGTCCTCCGCACTTGTGAAGGGCCGGTGGATCGGGGGAAAGCTCTGCGCTCGAAATGATAAGGAAATATCCTGTCACATGGGGCGTTTTGGAATAACAGGAATTCGCTGTTCAAACTTTGCTTTCCTAAGCTGATTTCCCGCCCCCCCCCCCCCCCGCGGAGGGAAGAGCCTCCTTCCAGGCACATGCAGGTGATAAAGTGGTGATAGCTGAGAGGAGGTGGGTTGTTTTTGGGGCTTTTTTTTTTTTTTTTGTTGTGGGGGTTCCCCTTTTTTTTTTTTTTTTTAAATATCCTCTTTGCGACCCTGTCAGCTTTGCACTGTGGGTCAGCGGTTTGTTTTCCAAGCAAACGAGCCAAACCCGGGGCGGCGCGGGAGCGGGAGCGGGACATCCCCCTCCCTTCCTTCGGGGGCAAACCCGAGCCTCCAGCAAAACCCCCGCCCGGAACGACCGGGTTTCTCCCGGCAGCCAGGGCTGCAGAAGCAGCAGAGACCTACTTTTGGGGAAGGAAGCGGGATTTGGGTTGCCCGTCCCCCGCGCTCCTCCCCCACGTGCGAGCAGGTTGCTCCAAGGACAGGCGGGAGGCGCCCGGGGAGCGGGATGCGGGACGCGGGACGCGCAGCCTGTGCTCGGGGCGGGGGGTGCAGAGGAAGGGCCAGAGGGGACACGCGGGCTTAAAAATCCCTAAGGAGGCGTTTTCTGAGCGCCAGCGATTGAAATCCAACCGATTTATTTTATTTGTTCATTCATTCTTCGGACTGTGGCGGCCACATCTGCTGCTAATGGGATTCAAGTCTTGCCCATGAACCAGAGTGTGAGGGAAAACCGAACCTGCCTTGCTAGCTGGCTTTGCGCGAGCTGAAGCACCTATATGGAATTACACAGTCTTTCTGAAAACGTGCTTTTAGAGCTCAGTCTGCCTGGGGGGTTTTACGGCTTCTTCCTGTGCTGGGTAGAAGACCTCTCTGTGCATTTTTTTATTATTTTTTTGTGTGTGTGTGAGAAGCAGCATGTTATTCCTTAGAGGCTGGTAACAATATATAATCTGAAAGGCCCCAAATGGATTGGAAACATCAGTCTTACTGCTGGTTTACATATAAAGGCTTTTGTAACATAGGAGACTTAGTGAGCATTGGGATACAGCATACATGAATTTGCGAAGCGTCAAACCTGCCACGTGTGTGAAGCATGCTGTGGAGCAGCTCTCTGTACTGTCATGCGCTCAGAAATCTCTGGTAAGCGTTGGAAAATCCTTGAAAACCTCCTTGCGGGAAGTTCTGGGTGGAAAAACAGGGCACATCCAGGGAAACACCAGTGTGAGATTAGTATGGAAGAAGACAGAAGAGTGAGAAAGTACTTTAGCAACATTATTCGAGAAGAAAACAATGGCGATGAATCCAGGCTCATTTGAAGTCAATGCCGAAACTCCCCTTGACATCAGAATAGATTCCAGCCAGGCACTTCAGCTGTGCTGGGCCCTCCTGTGGACTACATGTGGGGGAGTGAAGAGGAAGCACTTCATAATTTCTGCTGACATCTGTGGGCCCACGTAAAGGTCAGGAACAGCCTGGCCCAAGGATAGGAGGTGGGAAGTATTTCAGCCATAATTGGCAATGTTCTGCGTCATTATGTTGATGAATTCTCACCTGGGAAACTTCATCTACTGCTGCAGTATGTGGCAGATATTTATTATTTGCAAACTATTTGCAGTGGCCTTTATGCTGAACAACTAAAAGATGCGAGTGCTTGCACTATAGAGATTACAGCTAACTCAAATAATCATAGTACGATTCAGAAATGAAGAATCGCTTCATATTTGAGCACTACCACCTTCAAAAGATTCAGGCATTCAAAGCATGTATGAAAAGCATTTTTAGAGGTGGAAGAAGAAATATTTTCCTAAGTCACCTTAATATTTGTGTACATATTTATTTTACTAGCAGTTAGCAATGCCTGGAAGCTCAGGAAAGCATCTAGTCCTAGAAAGAAGAAGTCAGAAGATGGAGAATAATGCTGCTGCCCCAACAGAATACTGTTATTTGTAAGACCATCACTGAAAGTTTGGGAATTCGTGGTATTCTTTTGGCCCAAGATAAACAGTGTCTCCCTTATCTATTTGAAATTCAGTCTCAATGTAAGTACAACTGGCGCAAGTTGTACTGGGTTTAGATCAAACCCAGATCATTAAAATATCAGGGACCTGCACATAACTTAAGTGCATATGTGTGTCACACAAATAGGCAGAAAAATGGCAGTAAGTAGTTGAGTAGTTCTACCTAGTCGGCAGGCAGCGGCTCTACCAAGAACGAGCTCTACTCTGAAGTGACAGAAGGAACTGTATTAGGCCATTCTTGGGCATTCTCAAAACTGAAGTAGACAAGGAGCTGAGCAACCTGATCTAAATTTCAAGGTGGCCCTGCTTTCGGGAGGAGAGTCATACTGGATCACTTACAGAGGTCCCTTCCAACCAAAATCAGACGTCAGTGGAGCTACTTCCAAGATAAGCCTTTCTTGGGGTCTGTGCCTCACCAAATTAGCTCCCTTCCTGATCTGAAGACTGCCCTTTTTTCATCGTTCCCTGCACACCCTGGAAAAGTGCCACTTCAAAGCCATTTTGAGCGTGGTGTGTAGATACGTATATATACCCTAGTATAGTCAGTCTAGGGCAGCAGAGATCTCGATGAGCCTGTTCGTGTAGCCTCCGTGTCTCATCTGCAGCGTACTCCTCAACAAGTATGTGTGCATCTGGCTTGCTCTTCAGGAATCATCATGCAAATACAAGAATTGTATATTCTGATCTGATACATTCCAAGGGAAAAAATTTCTCTCTATTGAGACAAAAGGATTTAGCAAAGTCTCCAGCTATAGTGATTTGTAGGCAAATAGTTACCAGTAGTCCAATCTGCTGAATAACTAATGACAGGATACGTGCCCTAGATAGACATATGTTTTCATCTTTCTCTGTGGGTAGCAAGCCAGCTGCCATTTACATTTGGAACAGAAAGGCCTAAATTCCTCTGAAACAGGTCGGACCCTCTCTGCTTCTGGCACATCCAGTACTTGCAACTGGTGACTGTTCCTGGCAAAATACCCCGAAATCCTGAAGTCACGGTGGCCCTTGACTTTGATAGTCAACAGGAAGATGGAAAGTTCAGTCTAAATGAAATCATATCCAGACCTGAAACATAATATGGCTATTTTGTTTGTGTTGAAGCAAAACAGCTAGATTATAATCCATTCTTTCCCATTTACATCCAAGATGTTATTTGATGTTTCATGTGGGAACCTGTAACTCTCAGATGGCATTCAGTAGTTTTCTATACATTCCTAATGTCTGAATGGTCATATATAAGAAACATATACTCAAGAACAAAATGTGCATCATTTGTAATACCTATACTATGTTAAGAAGCTATATAAACAAGACATTGAGCAGGGAGGGGAAAAAAGGAATTGGCAAAGTTAACATTTCCTTTTTATGGAAATAAGATTACTCTGAAATGTTATCCAAAAACTGATTTTGAGGTTTCTGATTTATAAAATCAAAATATAATAAAATGTTTTAGGAAGAAGAACAATCAGGGCTTTAAGGAGAAAGGTAAAGGAAAACCCTTACCTAGCAAAAGTCCTTTGAGAAGACCATTAATATAATGTATAATACTCCCTTTAAATTCAACTGGTGCAATCTTTTATCTGTGCTTTCAGTTTAAAAAACAGTAAAAATTCAAACATTCTGGCTTTACTGCAAAGCAAGAATGTCATTGTTCCTTGCATATACTTTAATTGCTCTATAAATACACATGGCTATTGGGAATGTGTACTCCGGTGATTTCTAACATTTCAAGTTCAGTTTATGCCTGATCGACACTATGAAAATAAAGAGAAATGTCCATTCCCTTGCATTTCTGGTTCCTTATAGCTACAAATGAGTGTCATCTGCATAGTTAAAAGCCACAGTAAATACAGCCCAAAGTTTTCAGATGGTCAGGCCGAGTAACGAAATTCCAGAAGGTTTCTGCTTTCTGTCATCATAGAGGAGTCTCAAGTGGCAAAGGAGAGAAGATCCATGACTGCAGAACATCCATTGTGCCGATGTAGATCCGGTCATGTGCCTTTTATCAGTTCTCATTTGATTTTTCCATGGTATTCTACATGTCATGTTTCAGAAATACAGCTAGGTATTGCATTGTGGGTGGGGACTGCTTTGTATAAATGCAGATAAAAGGCCCTTAGTTATAATGTGTTCACATCTTAAAATTACAGATGAGATTTACTTTCTTTTAACAAAAGGACTTAGACAAGCCACCATTTTAGCATATATGTGATTTTTTTCTCAAAACCAGACACTTTGTAAGTTATATACATTTCAAAGAACAGCCTGGAAAGTAAAGATTCTCTGCTGAGGGACAGGGAGGAATGTAGCCGTAAACTGGGCCACTTTCTATCCACCCACTAATTAAAACCACCTAGTTTAAACAGCATCCAAAGACCCCAAAGATTTTTGTATTGGAAGATTTCTTCTCTGGGCATTATGAAGCCTTCCAGCATCAAGACACCAATATTTGGAAGTTCTGCAGTCAAAGATGCTGATGACTTCTCTCTGGTTTAATTCTTCTCAGTGTTTTTTTTAAATGCTTGACATCACAATTTGCTTGTGAGATAGCAAGCTGCAAATGGTTTCTTTCTTGATACAGACGTTACGCTCTTATTCTGTGAACAATGAGGTAGTTCATGTGCAACCAAGAGAGGTTTTTTTGATGCTACAATGGGGTACCCATAATGGAAGCTTATAAACATTTCAGCATTTCATTAGTCGTCCTGGAGTCTTTAAACAACATTCTCACACTATTGAATCATTTTGGAGAGTTAGCTTTCTAGAAGACTGTGTTGTTGTGAAGAGCTAATTAAAATTAGACACTGTACTGATTCTGGCTGGGGTGGAGTTAATTTTCTTCATAGAAGGTCAGATAGTGCAATGTTGTGGATTTGTGGCCAAAACAGTGTTGATAACACGGGGATGTTTTAGTTCTTGCCGAGCGGTGCTTGCACAGCGTCAAGGTCTTTTCTGCTTCTCATGCTGCCCCATCAGCGAGTTGGCTGGGGGTGCACAAGAAGCTGGGAGGGGACACAGCCAGGACAACTGACCCCAACTGACCAAAGGGATATTCCACACTGTATGATGTCATGCTCAGCAGTAAAAGCTGGGCAAAGCAGGAGGAGGAAGGGGAGTTACGGCATGTCTTTCCAAGGCCCTGCTTTCCTTGGTGTCACGGTTTAACCCCAGCCAGCAACCAGGGCCATGTAGCCACTCGCTCACTGTCCTCCAGTTGGGATGGGGGAGAGAATCAGAAGAGTGAGAAGACTCCTGGGCTGAGATAAAGACAGTTCAATAGGTAAAGCAGAAGCTGCACATGCAAGCAAAGCAAATGAAGGAATTAATTCATTACTTCGAGCCATCTCCAGGAAAGCTGGGCTCCATCATGCATAATCGTTACTTGGGAAGACCAATGCCATAGCTCCAAACATTCCCCACTTCTTCCCCCGGCTTTATATAGTGAGCGTGATGTCATTTGGTATGGAATACCCCTTTGGTCACTTGGGGTCAGCTGTCCCAACTGTGTCTCCTCCCAACTTCTTCTGCCCTCCCATTCTACTCGCAGGTGGGGCGGTGTGAGGAGCAGGCCTTTTCCTTGAGAGCCCAGCAACAATCAAAAACCCCAGTGCGCTATCACACTATTCCCATCCCAAATCCAGAACATCACCAGCTGCTAGTAAGAAAGTTAACTCTCTCCCAGGTGAAACCACGGCGCTTAGGAATTGGCTGAACACCTGCCTGACGATGGGAAGTAGTGAATGAATTCCTTATTTTGCTTCGCTTGTGCATGCAGCTTTTTGCTTTACCTATTTAACTGTCTTCATCTCAACCCACCAGTTTTCTCACTTCTGCTCTCCTGATTCTCTCACCCATCCCCACTGCCGGGGACTGAACAACAGGCTTCACAGGGCTTAGCTGACGGCTGGGGTTAAACCGCAACAGACACAGACTAAAACATGATTTATGAGGATCTTTTCAAGAACTTCACTATTCTATACATTCTAATTAGTATATAGGAGTCAGAGAATTTAGCTTTTTTTAAACCAGATCTTTCAAGAGTCAAAAGGAGGTAAAAGCTAAGAGGAAAATCACAGAAAACGGATGGAAATCTTGAATTTTCTCTGAGAATTGTTGATAACAGGCAAACTAGATGTAACTATCAAATTGAGGAAAAATTATGGCACTGTTATGTATGAACTAAAAGAGCCAAGACACAAATCTACAGATGCAGACCAACAGTCACCGGAGCTGATTTCAAATGTTGCTAAGGCTGAATCAGTCACCTTTCCTCCATTCGGGAGCTAGTGGAAAGAAGGGTTGTGAAAACTTTCAGGACTTTTTCATCTTATCTCTTGCTTTGTAAGGCTTAAACACATCCTGTTGACTTCCGCAAGCACGTAGAAATGAGACAGCTAATAGGAACAGTGAAATAAGTTCAGGGGATCCAGTTCAGCACTGGTTCTACAATACCATCTCAACAGGAAATTTTGACCACTAATGAGAAAAGAAAAAAAAAAAAAAAAAAAGCAGTGCCAAAAAGCAGATTCATTGTTCTGTAATTATTTTAGATACCACCAAAAAACATCTTCTCTAAATACCCAAACATGTTCAGCTTACTTACACAACTCCTAAGACAACAGTACAATCATCCTAACCTCCCATTGCTGTCAGTGGAAAGAAAGGAAGAAGCAATTTGGCTCTCATACCCTTCCGTGAACTCCTCAGATGTCTGTTCTTACCTAACATGAGGCTGGGACTGCATTCCTGAACATTCCTGATGATACATACATCATTGTGCTAAGCAGAGCAATAGAATAAGTATAAAATTTTCATAACCTTTTTTTTCTCTCAAGGCAAGATCTCAAGCCTTTATTGTGAAGCCCTACATGCTTTCCTTCTTTAAAAAATCCTTTTTTTTTAAATTACCTTTTTACCTTTCAGTTGTTCAGCATAAAGCAAATGGGATTAACTTCATTTCTCTATCATCTGCCTACAAGCTATGGCAGGTACTACCTGTTGTACAGGAAGAAGATAGCTCACCACTGATTTGGGAGGTAAAGTGCCTTAGTTCACTGCCGGAACAGAGTTGCTTTCAAACATGAAATCCACCCTACAAGTCCCCTCCAGCCAGAAAGGGAATGCCACTGTAGTAAGCATAGGTTGCTTTTGACAGGCTAGTCAGTTTTGTCTCCCATTCTGGAATAATAAAGCACTCCTAAGAGATAACTGTGGGGTTTTATTTTTTTTTAATTACAGTGTTCTGCATGGCAAAGAGCTGTACACAGCCAGAGCAGTGGGACTCACGGTGCTGTTATCTGCACAAGAGACAATTATAAAGCTCTGGACTGCCATTTCTCATTTACCTAGGTAAGTCTTTTGATAAAACTCCTTCTCAATTAACAAAATCTTTAATCCCCCTCATAACTTTACAAGTACACCAGTGGTCTCTAAGTTTTCTTCATGCATAATGATATCCAACTGTGTGGATATTATTACAGAGTCACTGGTCAGCAAAATTTGGAACTCAGTGGGAGTCGAGCAGAGCACACCTGGAAATTAATGTAATGCCATAAGATACTGATAACAGTTACTACCTTTGAGCTACACACTCAGTTCCAGTTATTTATCATGGTTAAAAAGAGACACAGCAGAAATGTGGCAATTCACAGACGAAATAGTGTTTAATAAAGGATTAAGAGATTTTTCTTACCAGGAAATAGATTTTTTGGAAATGAAAGGCAAAAGCTGAGACATGATAGCGAAAGCTAAAAGGATAATGGTACAGAGCTAGTTTGTCAGTCCTTTCTATTTACCATATCGTGGTACGAGCACAGAAAAATTCAGTTTAATTCCAAAACAGCAGTCTTCATATTCATTGTCACTATCAACTCAAAATATAACCATAGACATGAGATTTCAGAGGTCCTTCAAGAACTATCATCCATTAGGACAGAAATAAACCAGTCGGAGATTATTTAAAAGGAATCTTTAGAGCAAATTATGAAATTGATTGGTAACTTTCAGGTGGAGAGTCTGGGTTGGCTTTGTTTGCAAAGGGGAGGGTTATTTTTGGATTTCTTTGGTTTGTAACTTTGCATCAAATAATCTAATTTTGGTTTAAATTATAGGCCGTACTCCTTAACCAGAGATTTGATCCTGTGTCACTGAAAAAGGAATACTCTGGCATTCCTATAAGTATTAAGAGGATACCTGAGAAATTTTTAAATCATTCTTCTGGCAACTGTTCTGTTGAGTAGTGGTTGATCAACATTGCAATGTTCTTTATTATAAATAAAAGTCAACATCCATGATTGGTATGACAGTAAGTCTGTGCCATCATGAATATTAATTCATGATGGTTACAGTAGCAAAGTACAGACGAGTTTTATTTGAAAAAAGGAAACAGTACTCAGTGCAATTTCCCAGCACCATGAAATTAAGAGTTTGAGTTAAAAAAAGGCATATATTTTTTACAAAATTGATACTATCCCTAATATTAGTCAAATTATTATACAGACCTTTAAACATATGCTAACCTCAGGTTTATGAAGTGTTACCTATAGTACAGGTTTTATCCACGGGCAGAATATTAGATTTCTGGAAGGAAAATCCAAGTACCTTCACTAAAGGCACTTAGAATTGCAGTTACATCTATGATTTAATGTTCAAACCTCCTGTCATATTCAGTTAACTCCTTAAACCTGTGCTGTCTGGAACTTTTTTCACCATTTTTGCAGAATTTAAACATCTTTTTTCATCAGAAGATGAGCTCAGTAAAACTGAAATGTTATGAAGTATTGTGTAAACTAAGCAATCACTGAGTGCATATTACTGCGTTTGCAATATAGTAGGGGGAAAAAGAAATTTTGTTTTGCAAAGCATTGTTGTATTTCATTCTGATTTCAACAATAGGATTTTTTTTTTGGTAATATTTCCTGCAGAACAGAATAAAATTTCCACAGCTCAGTTCTGTCCGTGCCAGAGCAGACTCAGAATCCCTCCCAGCAACTTCCCTTTTGGCCAGCACCAGCGCTGCAAGATGGTGCCCTGCTCCGCTACAGCTCACCCCGTGGTTTGCTCATAAATGCACCAGGTTTGTCTCTCCTCAGAATGACCGACACTGATAACGATGTTTTTATTTGACATTGTTTAGTCACCAAATAATGTCATTTTGATTAGTCCAAAACTAATTATGCATTCAGACACAGTTCACCGAGTTTGTTTGAGAAGTGGTTGTCATGCTGGATTCACAAGACAGGATGACTCATGAGCCTGCAGCCGGGTGCATTAGATCTGGGCACGTGTACGGTGACGGATGCCTCCCACAGTGGGTTTCAGACCTCCACAGCACGTGTCCTGTCACTGCAGCGTCACCCAGGAGCATGGCCAGCCCTGGCGAACACGCAGTTCTCCATAAAGCCCGCCAGTTAGTACCTAACTGAGTGATCCCGTGTTTTGCTGTATTCCCACCCTCACTTCCTTACTTTTGAAATGAGACAGTTGCTACCTCCCTCGACTTACTAGAGAAAAAATGTAGTGATGTGTATATGGAGTAAGGGATGTAGTGAAATTTATAAGCCAAAAATTGGCTCAGACAGTCTCAAAAGCTATTCTACCCTCCAGCCTATTTCCAATGAAGTAAAAGCCATGCAACAATTTTGTAGATCGTGGTCTGAAGAGGTATGAGTGAAGGAGGGTGACCTGCGAGAGAGGGGTAGGGAGAGGGAGGCTGGTACTGCCTGGCATGTGGGAGTAGCTCCGATGGAGGGAGCAGACCTGCTGGGGGGGTGAGGAGGGACAGGGACGATGCCAAGTGCTGCTGTGAGAAGGCACATACTGCAACAGGAGGCTGGGACTGGTGTAAAAGATACCTCGGAGCTTAATCCTTACGTAGATCTCAGGAGGCT
This sequence comes from Chionis minor, assembly GCA_013398295.1. Lineage (NCBI taxonomy): Eukaryota > Metazoa > Chordata > Aves > Charadriiformes > Chionidae > Chionis > Chionis minor. The sequence goes on from VZSF01001697.1 coordinate 27,423, forward strand.
GCTGGAGTAGCAGTAAAAAGCCTCCTCACTTTTTCCCCTACTCCAAGAGATAAACACCTTACCACCTTCTCTCAACGCAGTGCCTCCTGTGGTAGGTCTTCGTGGGAGAAAGATAAAGATAAGATAGAAGTTTAAACTGCTCTCCTCCTCTTACGAAGTTTCGGTGACAAATGAGGGGTGAGTCTAAGTCTGTAAATCATCATTTCTGGGAAATTCAACGGCCTTGCCTTAAATTTTAAGGGCTTGGCAAGAGCTCCAAAGTTATTAAGAAATGTAGCAACATGTGAAATGCATGAACAGCACCACACTGCCCCAAAGAACCTGCCATCTGAAAACTGCTCAGTGAACCAGTAGTGAAATGATTGACTTAGGCCAGAAGCATCCTAATGTGAGCCACCACTTCAGCTCTTCCCTGGGTGGCATTTTCAGCCAAAATGCCCTGGCATGAAAAAGCAGAGAGACTGAATCGCCTTTTTCTCTCCTACCGCGAAACGTTACAAGGAGTCAGAAAATCTCACACTGCCTCAGAGCCAAGCTGTACCTGTTGTATATGTAAGGAAAACAGCCAATTTCACTGTTACTTGTCCAACTTCTTTCCCATTAAAAGAAATTTTTTTAAATGTTGAGACTCAAGTGAAATGTCTTGTACCACTGTGTAACAGACTCAACAGGCATTTCCTTGAGAATATTTATGAATATTGACTTTGTAAGATCTGAAAGGGAAGCAGTACAGATTCCCGGGAGCTATGCCAAGAGATTTTGAATCCAGGGAAACAGCGCTCTCATGATGTGCAAATAGGACTAGAACCCAGAGCTCCTGGAATTTAACCTCAGCTACCGTTTTTCTGCATGTTTGTGGCAGGCGGCGCAGTCACTGCGTGCCACGTCTCACCAGTTTAAGGCGTGTTGACGTAGCGTACTGTGTAGGTCAGTCAATACTTGTAAGATGATGACCACTCCTAGGCAAGACTGTCGTGTTCCTCATGATGAAATTTATTTGCAGAGTGAGCAGTGAAGTACGACAGCGAAGTACAACCATGAAGGCTTTCCTCAGAACAGCAGGGAGACGTTCAAACGGGGTTCTGAAAACCACGTGAAAGACCAAAATGCTGGACAACAGCACCCAGTCTGGGCCCTAGCTGAAAAACGTCCTGTTCTGCAGAACACCTCCGAGCACTGTGCTATTTTCTGTGACTGCCAGCTCCTTTTTTGCACCAGCAGTGGGGATCTGCCCTCACACATGTGGACGTCAACAGCACTGTAAGGCTGAGGAGCCTCACGCACTCTCATTTTCTCTCTGACAAAATAGTCCCGTACCTCCTCCCTGGCCAAAGGGCAATGATCCTGTTAGCAGGAGAGCCTTCCTCTCCCGTTTTCATACAGATACAGGTTGTTTATGGGTGACTGGGAGTCCAGCTTTTGTAGGGATTTCCACAGATAGCTATTTCTTGTGTAAGTCAAAACAAAAACCAAACCAAAATAAAAACCCCAAATCACACATGGTAACGAACATCCGGTAAAAGGCAAAAGGTGTTTAGAGGAAAGGCATAATAATCCCAAATCAGGCAGGGTTTGGGGTTACTTAATTGCCTTTTCTGGTGCCGTGGCTAGAAGCAAGCGATCAGCCACGGTTGTGGCTGGGTTATTTTGATGCCTCATTTCAGTGGGAGTTAGGCATCAAAATGACTTTGAAAATGTGAAACCTAGCTGTTAATTAATCCTAAACATGAAGTCTCAAAACTGATTAAATGGCAGTTACACCAGAAAAAATCAAATAGAAACAGTAACTCTTAGGTTAAGAATAGTTTGGTGATAGGGTAGGTCTTTCCCTTTTTTTGACACTCTTTGTCAAGACCAGTGTCTTTTCTCTAAGTCACCGTCTCCACCATTTCACAGAAGAAACTTCTTAATATTTCAAAGCACTTCTGTCATTTCAAGCACTGTGATAGTCCTTAGATAAAACATACTGTTTTTTTCATTGACTAGTAGTTGGCTGTGCTATCTGCATTTAAACCCAAATCAGATTACCTCCACTAGCATGCTATCCCAGAAATTAGGGATCTGCAGCATTCGGTTCCGTACAAGGGATCCTCACAGCCTGTTTCTGAAGGTACAGCACCAACTGTGCCGTTTGTTACTCCAGCCAGTACAGCGTGTAGCGGCTCAGGCAGCCCCGTTGCGGCAGCCCGCCAAGCAATCAAGACAGCAACGACACGACAACTTTGTTCTCTCTTATTTCATTTCATTTCATACTGTCGTTGTCATCTTATCTAAGCTTTCTGTAGAGAAATGGGTTTGAAATCACGTATCTGTATTTTCTGAGAACAGCTTCCTTCTGCAGTATCAAAACATGCCATTTGCTGTTTCTTCCTAAAATAAAAATACTCACTTCAGCTCTGTGCTGCGTGGAGGATTTATATGGACTATTCTTCTTAGGAGTCCGGGCAGCTCTTCCTGCCTGTTATCTGTGACCAGAAGTGAGCTGATGTATCAGTTTTTACAGGAAACCAAATCAGCAAATGTCACACGGGCAGTGAAGCAGGATATAGTAAACCATGCTCCATATATACATCCCATGCTTCCTTTACGCTCTTAAAGCCAAGAGCCAGTGGCGAACAGCAAACATGGCGCGGGGGAAGAAAGCTGAAGTGCTTCATAAATCATAAAACCTGATTTTCTCACAAACCAGTCTGTCCGTATGTAAGCAGTTGAAGCTGAACACTGAAGTGCTCGGGATATCGCTTGCCATAGGAGTCAGAATACTGTCCAAAAAGACTTGCCCATATATCCTTAATTTTTGTTCAGTAATTCTGTTAGGTGAAGTACTTAACTAATGCACCCAAAGCAGGAAACTTCTGTAAGTCCCTTTACATTACAGAGCACGCTGTAACTCTGATTTTGCACAGAGGCCTGGATTACTTCACATCTTTCATAACACAGAGGTTACTTTTTGCACAGACTTAAAATACTGCTTGGTTTACAGACAATTGAGGGTTTCTATGGATGAATCCTCTTTATAGGAAGCATGCGTGTCCTCCTAGAAACAAAGCTTTATTATTAAAGGTTCATTTATTTGCACAAAGTCTTCTTCCTCCTTTGTATCTCCTGATTGCATCATCCGTCTCAAGTGCTAATTCGCTTTTTTCCTTCATTCTCTCCATCACTCTTAAGTCCTTGAGACCTTGCCCCACACATCATACCCAATTCAAGTGAAGCCAATGCTTGATGAATTTGGCAGTGAAGTACTAAGAAAATAGATTAAATCCATTCCATCGTGGTCTCTTGCATATCGTTGCTATTCCAAAGTATAACATTACCCAAAAAGACTGACTACCGTATTCCATGTTTTACTGCCCCTTCTGTTCTGTTCTGCAAGACAAGTATTACAAATAAAAAGTAAAATAGCCCAAATACCTCTAGCGAGCTGTGGATAACAAGTCTGCTTTACCTGTGAAACTCAGACAATGTAAGTATTTCTGGGTAATTATGACAGGCTAGATCTGCAGTCAAGATCCGATTTCTGGCACATACTTTATAGTTTTGCACTGGGAGTCCCAGTCAATGAAAGATCAAAGAATCAGTGAAGCAAAGATTACAATCCATGCAAAGCATATGCTACAAGTGACATCTTTATCGATGCCCGAAGACAGCATCCTCCTATCAAAGAAGCTGAAGATCCTGCCTTAGAAACCTTCTCAAATGAAACAAAAAATCTTCAGGCTGGCAGTGCTGATACTGATCTTATGCAGGACTGATATTTATTCTTAAAATAACATAACTCGAGGCTATCATACCTCAGTAGTCAAGTCCCTTTTCTTTTCCAAGGGACAATTTAAAACTTTGTGCCCCCAATGGAAGTTGAAAAAACAGGCGATCTTGATATTCTGGTAAACTCAGTGCACAAGGTGGGCTTAAATATTCCGTGAACATGACACACCATACTACAGCTGTCCTGTAGGATCCCAGGGCTTAGGAGGGAATCACGAAAGAGAGATTTTTGGCAGACTTTGTTGATAAGAGAGATTCCTAAGCCTACAGGATTTACTGCTGTGGAACATGCAGTAGGGCTGCTGATAAAAACCAGTGTGGCGGTAATGAACATTCCTTCATACGGCGGTGGAACATTCACAAAATGAAATTGCATGTGTAGGAGATCGATGCTATTTTTCCTGACTGCTGCCTATATGTGAAATTGTATTGCAACAGCAATAATAGCAGTTTTGCTGTTAGTAAGGATAGAGAAAATTAACTCCGCAGGCATCCACCAGCCAGCATCTGAGACCTTCCAGTCCTCAGTTAGGACAAGCAAGTGTGCAGTGCCGCATTCTGTCGGGAGCACTTTCTAAATACAGATGTGGAGTCACACCTCTGGTGTCATCCCTTTGCATACCAGTAGCCCAGGATATGGAGGTCTCCATGAGCACAGGTAGTTGGATCTGGGTTTGTTGGAGCACATCCAGGAACTGTGTGGTGCTTATCCTGCTTTTTATCAAAAAACACGAACTGAAAGTAGTTCTGATCAGACCTGCCGCTTATTTGGTTAAATCTCTACTCAAATGTCTTCCAGAAAAAAAGGAGGGAGGAGATCCAAGATCATAAACTGAATAGAGTAGCACGGGCACTATATAGGTAAGACAAGAGGCTAGAAGGGTCTAAATTGACATTATTATACATAATTCCAGTAGATAATGGGGACATCATCACTGTCAGGACACACTCCAATTCAGCACATGCTCAGGCTGTTTAAGCAAGACAATTCTCTCTAAACTTAGAGGAGAGGGAACTGCAAAGTACCCATTAGTGTTCTGAAGCATTTTAAAAGTCAAACTTGGGAAAGAAAACAGCCAGAAAAAAATCAAGTGACCATGAACTGCAACCATGGTCTCCTCCTGGCAGACCACAGGAGGATTTTGCAGCAAATCGTCAATAGTGAAATGTGATTTCCAAATACAGAGGAGAGCGGTGCATCACACAACTATCTCCAGCCTGGAAGACTTGCTGGGAATTGAGACCACTAAAGTTGAGGCTTGTTAGGATAAAAATGAAAAGGGAAACGCAAACATAGGAAGGAGTAGGAGGTAAGGCAGAAAACAGGAGAAAAATGTCAAGATCACCATGTTTTTGTGTGCAATAGAGTTACTGATTTGCTTGAAAAAGACCCAATACAAATGGGAGAGGGAAAAGACTCACTTTTCCCACCTAATACTACAATAGAGAAAAAAAAAGAAAAGAAAATGTTGGTGAAAGACGCTTGTTAAACAGAGTATTTTGAAGACCAGGATGGGCACTCCCAATATGATTGCAAATGTGCTGCACTTGAAGCCATTGCTGACTTCATATTTTATGAACATGACTCTCATTTAGCTGGGTGTTGCCTTTATGTAAACCCTATTTAAAAAGTCATTAAAATTCCCCAGAATAAAATTGAAAAATATGAGGAGAGAACAGATTAATAACACAAATACCATGATAAAAATACAGAAACATACTGGATTATGCTTAAGTGGAAACTCTTACAAGGTTTATTGCAAATTCCACTTCTTAATAGGGTCAAGCTAATTAGGCAGACAGACATTTCCTCAGAATATTGTGTTCAGTACAGTACACCACTTTCAAAACAACGACTTCCAAAGGAAAGCATTTACTGTTAAACACTTAAATCTATTCTATTTGCTCTACCTAAATGGTACAATTAAAATAATTAGAATAGCCTCCCCTTGAGTAAAGTGTGAGAAAGAAATGAAGAGCTGATTATGAGGTTTTGGTTGTTATCTTTAGAACTGTTCCATAACAGAATATTTTTCTAGCAGTTTATTTCCAAAGAAGAGGCCAGGACACGTCAAGTAGAATAGTCCCAGCAGCACTAACGGACAGACTTATTCTTGGAAAAGCTTAGAGTCTACCTGTGTGGTAAAAATTGCAGCCATTCAGCAATGCTTACAAAGTTATCATTTCTAGCTATTTGGGATTTGTGTGCTTACATTAATTCAGTATAGAATAAAGAAAATGCTTTATTTTCAAAGCAGTCTGTGGTGTTCTGAAAGTACATTTCTCACAGATTTAGAAACCCTTTTTTCCAGGAAGTTGCAGAAACAACCTGTGCTCTCGAAGGACACATTTTCACTTTGGAACATACAAATTAACACCTGAAAAATCTAGACACGTACTTTGATAAATGCAGGTTGGAATAGACTGAAAGATAGTCAACTTTCTCCTGCATTCCCCCCCCCCCCATCCATCCATCCGTCCTACAAAGTCCTTAGCCACAAACTGGAGTTCAAAGAAGGTACGAAGTCTCTAGCAGAGACAAACAAGACTGCAAAAGCTGTTAAGTGCATTATCTAGTTGGCATGAAAGCTGCAATAATCTCTCGGATCGTATAAGCATAATCAAATTTTTCAAAGCAACAGTGTGTGGTGAACCACTCATAAAAGTTTGTGATGGACTTGCCATACACACTGAACTAGTTGCCTTTCTGGATCCTGCAATGGATAAAAATACCAAATAGGATGCAACTATCAGCTTGTGTCATTAAGCTATTTGGAACTAAGCTCTGGTCCCCGAGAACAAAGGTGCTTTTTTCCTGGGTTGAAATGTGGCCGATTCCCTGTGACACTGTACCACTCACTGCTAAACAGAAAATAAAGCGAATCAGAAAATGATGATCCGAAGTTAATGGCAAGGTGCTATGTGAAGAACAACACTGTAGGCCAAAGCGACGTTACAGAGACTTGAAAAATACAAAGCCCAAGAAGAGCAGTTGTGTGACTGAAGCAGTGGAGAGGGGAAGAGGTTGTACCTCGGAGATTACAGAGGACTGTCTGCAATTCGGAAAACAACTTAAAGGCTCCACAAGACGACTGTATTATTGTGGAAGGACAATCTGCAGAGTCAAGTGTCTGAATATAGAAAAAAATATATATGTATATATAAAATAAATTTATGATTTACTAACTGTTAGTATTTGTGGGCATGCTTACGATAAGGATCAAGTATGAGAAAGCACATGAAAGGCGGAGATAACCATTAGGAAACACATGTAGTATGTGGGATGGATTGAACATACAGATACATACAGGAGAGCTGGGATATGGATTCTTTGCATTGCTGCTGCTGAATTACAGGATCCCGCCACATGCTGCTCGGGCCAGTGCTGTTTGCAGATAGGCAATTAATTGCTTGCTACCTACTAGCTGTCCTGAATAAAGACACCTGAGCAACAAATCTGGTGTCAGTTTGAGCCTCATGGATGGACAAATTCAAGGGAGTCTAGTTCTTGGAACAGGCAAAATTAGGGATGGGTTTGAGCAACCAAGGCAAATAACTGCCTCCTAAAGCGATCACTGGGAATCCGAAAGCTTGGAAGGAACAGCCAACATTTACAGGAAGCCTTGATTATCCAGAAGATAAGAAGTGCTTAAGAGTAGAAAGAATGTCTGTTTTGAGAGAGAACAAGCTTACTATGATAAATTACTAAGTTAAAATCCTCTACTTTACAGTTAAGTGATCGGGAGGAGTTTTAAAAAGTTACTAACGCTGAATCCTACTTGTGTGCCGTTACCGACCCAATCAGATAATATAAATCACGATTCCACAGAAGCTGCAAGAAATTTGTTACCAAGTGAGACTGTGGGCTCTGTTAAAGCAAAATAATTCTTCGCTACTTGTTTTTCCTCACCGCATCAGGAGGAAAGCGAGCCCCCCGAACAAACACACCCTTAACAAGAGTCTTTTAGACAACACCTGTGGTTTCTCTGAAAAACACCTATTTGAACATTTCAAGAGCACATTTAAGTGAGGTGGTTGGTACTGACCCTGTGTTCTTACACTGTTCCAGAGAACGACGACTTCTCTGTCCTCAGCTGAGCTGAGACTTCCATTTGTTCTTCCATAAAACACCGTTTTTTCATAGAATTATCATATTACTTATTTTCCCCAGGCCACATGTTTTTTGCTGCAGGGTTCGCCCAAATGAACTCTGCCACAATTCTTCAGCATCAGCTACACAAATATGTCACCAGGGGAACAAAGAAAAAGACTAATTTGGGAAAACTTTCACAAGTCTAAAAGACATTAAAACCAAGGGATCTAAATGTTCGCACTCCTTTGTGAAGCACAGTAAATTGGGACAGTCTGACACATACTTTGCAAAAGTAAACACATCTGCAGAATCCACAAATACCTGGATGTGTGAGTCAAGAGGGGCGAGCCGTCACAACTGGCTACAAATAGATTCCAGCGTGAATTCAGTAGCAATCAGGGTAGATTGTTTGCTTATTAGCAAATCATGCTTAGAAAACAGCTATAGAGTGTACTGTACAAAATTAAGTGGACAAATACATTGAAGGGTTCCATTTCTTGATACATGTGCTTCCTATAGCCAAAAAGTGGTAAATAGAGACACTGACCAGTCAAATAATTGAGAGTTTCTACTAAGGAAGTTTCACAGTGGTGACGGGCTTTACCAACCACACAACGTGTTCCTTGTGGATTCAGCACCGAGAGGGTCCAAAGTACAACTGCTAATGGATATGACCAATATAGAATCATGGAATGGTAAGAATTGGAAGGGACCTTAAAGATCATCTAGTTCCAACCACCCTGCCATGGGCAGGGACACCTCCCACTAGACCTGGTTGCTCAAAGCCCCAACCAGCCTGGCCTTGAACACTCCAGGAATGGGGCATCTACAGAGAACGTGGGGCATAAACACCAAGTGCATTGATTTTAGAACTCAAAGGTGCACGTATAAGCACTCCAAACTCACGCTTAACACGGTTAACCAAAGTCAAAGCAAAATACATGTTGCTACAATTGTTAGTGGTTATTCCTTACATTTTATATCACCTCAAGAGATTGTAAAGACGTTCTCAGTCTACAACTAGAAATATAGGCCTTTTTTTCCCCATATGATTTTCTGTATTATTGCATGTTGCCCATGTATACTCCCAAGCTTGACGTGAATCAATCAAAAGTGCAGATCAGCCTTAATCAGTGGAAGTTTCTCCACAAGTTCTTTCACAACGGCTGTTCTCATTTCTCACTTAAAACACAGACCACGATCAGTATCAACCAAACCAGCCTTCACTTAAGACAACCCAGATAATTCAGATCTACAACTATTGTGAGAGATAGAAGTCTTTATCCTGCAACAAAGTAGCACAATATTTTGAAAAACAGCTATAGTAGTAAGACAATGCATTAAGGTCCCCAGTTTGTAATGCAATATGAAGTGACAGCTATGATGAGAGATTACATATGAATCAGGTCATGGAAAGTTTAAGTGAAGACAGTTGGTTTGACCCCCTTAACACAGACGGATGATTATTTTACCTGTTGCTCAGATTCATGGCAGCAAATTTAAATACTACAGAACAAACTCTCAAAGTATATTTTCATCCAAATTTTCTGTCCAAAAGAGAGGGGCAGTATGGCAAACTCAATAGCAATTCCCCCTCCCTGTTCCAAATCAGAGACCTTCCATGTTTCCTTTCTACACAATCTGTAGGACTTTTAATTCTGTTAACTGAATCTATATTCTCTTGAAACACAGAAGTTACCATACAGAATTAACTCACAGTCCACATAATCACTTCTCCTAAGGTGTTTAGCTCATTTTTAGGAAGAGACTCGAAGAACAGGCCAAACAGATAATCTGCTACTCAACTGCTCCCCAAGTACTGTGGCAATCTCAGATACTTTTGGTTAGTATCTTTTAGGTTTAACATCTGATACTATTGGTTTAAGCAAGAAACCTATACAGTTTAACACTCTTTAAAGAACACAGCATACATCCGCTGGCACTAGTTTCAACTGTGACGGTATTTTAAGCAGCAACGTAGACTCACAAACCAGGCTGTAGCCTCATCTTCAACTCATTTCACACAGATCAAACCACTAAGTCTTAACACTACTTTGTGTTACTGTCATCAGAAATGGAATTAACTGTCAAATAACTGTGTAAATTAACTGTCAAGCTGCCAGCAGTATTTGCTTATTGATCTGTAAGCAAATACATACATTAGACTGTACAGATACGGTTGTTTTCATTTGTTCTTTACCACCCCTTCATGCTGCATTTCTTACCAAAAAAAAAAAAGAGGACATACAACATACTTGGAGTGAGATGTACAATGTATTACTTGGATTTTAGCTGATTAAACAGATAAATTAAACTTCAGAAGTAAAAACAATGTAATCTATGTGTAAGCATCATCCAAAAAAATGCACGAAAAAAAACCCAGACAAAACCCCCAGCTCTACCCCACCCGAAATCAAAAAATTTGAGCTAAGTATTTCTAACAGACCTTGTCCATTGCACTGCCAAGTCCTTCCAGCAAACAAAGTCCTTTTCTGATTATTCACCCACAAAATTTATAAATTGACTTTGCAACGTAATGAACTAAATACTCCAACTTTAATATTTTGCATTCATACCAAAAACAATTAACAGTTTTTACAAATAGTGTTATTTACTAAAACAATTCTTGTACAACAGTGTAGTATATCTAAATATATACATATGCCAACATCAAAGGGAGCATCAAAACAAACAAAACCAAAAATGCATTTTGCTACTGTGTACACTTTATTAAAACCAAAGCAGACTGCAGCAGGCTTTTTTTCTTTCTCATGACAAAGACAAAAATTATTTGGATTTCCAGAAGCACATGCAGGATAGAACAACAAAAAATCCTACCACCTTTTTGCCAAGAAAAAAGGCCCGAAAAGCCAACTTTAGATCTGCAATTTTACATAGTAGCAAATGGAATGTTTTTTAACACAAACACCCTAATTTAAGAAATGAGGCTTCAAAAACGTTCATGGCGGTTTTTACATCTTGAAGCAAAAAGTTCAAATGGCAAGGCCTTCCCATGTTTTATGACGGTGTTGGATAGTACACACACGAGGGTCAGTATTCTTTATTGCAGCTGAAAACGAAAAAAGGAGTACCTGTAGTGTGGAGCCAGTCAGCTTTACGAAGACTGAATAACAGAGTAAAAACTGATTCTGCCTGCTGTTAGCAACGGAGGTTTTTGTAGCAATAGAGGGGTTTGTAACTTTTACTTTACCTTTTTCTTTAAAAAATATATCTGCTCCCAATTTTTAACTGGAAAAATTATGCTCCCTTGTTCCCCAACAGATACATGCAGCTTCTCCAAAGGAAGCTGCAGTTACGCAATTCAAAGAGCTGTTGTGGCTGCTGCAATTAGAGATGTTCTTTGTCAGTCCTTCTGCGAAACCCAGCAGACAAGGAATAAGGGAAGACCTTTCTATATAAAGACTGCACAGCGATCTGTGAAATATGAGTGAAAAATAAGGTAAGTGATATTAGAGAAAATACTAAAAAAATTGGAGAATGAGGTATTAAGCAGTTCTCCAGTGTAAATCTGATGTTCCTGCCATCTAGATGAAATCAGAGAACTATAATAGCAGCCTAGATTTGATCACCAAAATATGTACATCTATTAAAAGCAAATTTATCTCCTTTGTTACATCTAAGGATCTGCAATCTGGCAGAATTCTCTGAAGTTCTGGTGACTCAAATTCATTTCAGTTCTCCTCCCCTCAAAATTCATGAATAGCAACTGTACCATGAGGGCAATATGCTGCCCCACACCTATTGAGAAGCATGCAGTAATTCTTAAATTTTGTTCCTTCTTACTGCTGTTTGACTGCTGTCTAAACGTACTTCGGCCGGTGATGCTAAATACACATCTGCGTGGTACCAGTTACTAAACAGAGGTGGGTAAATGTGTTGCAGCTGTTTCTGCAGCTGCGCACTCTGGACCATACTGCCATGGCATCGGCGTAGCTAATTTGAATGTGCTGCCTCAGTATTTTTCCTGGGATGCTTTACAGTAAACCTCGACATCTTTGTTATGCCCGCATAAAGTGAGATGATAACACATGGGTAAAGAAGCTTTGTTTATAGAAGTGAAATGCACCGAAGGCACTTTCCAGAGTTTGCTCCAGTTCATAATAAACAAGCCACTAAAATACCCCTTCTGGAGTTAATGAACATTTTTGTATTCCTTAATGAAAGGGTTAAATAGCAAAGGTTTATACAAAATATTATGAATACATTTTAGCCTTTCGTTGACAATTTACACGTAAAGAAACAAGACATTCAAAAATTAGGTCTTCTATTGGAACACGAATAACGTATTATTTCCAGGGATTCTTAACTTTCAAATAGATTAACTTCCCGATGTTTTATTTATTTGCTAAAAAGCTTTTCCGTACAGTAGCTGTACATGCACTTCCCCCCCTCTCACCCATATTCAGTGTTCAATACCACAGTAAGACAGAACATTCGTGAACTTGGTCAAAACAACGCATAAACGAGGAATCTCAGAATAAATCACAGCAGAGAAGCCCCTGCAATGGCATCTCCAGGTTCATGATACTAAACCAGCTGAGAGGAGGTGAATTGAAACATAATTGCTAAATTATCAGTTAAGAGAGGAAACGAGAGGATGAGCAAAGAAATTAGTGCAATGACAGCATCTAGCAAGGTAGGAGGAGGCATCATTTTTGAGTATCTAAGCATACGGGACACAAGCAAGCAAAACGAAATAATCCTTCCTGATAAATGAGAAAAATCACCACGAAGCAATACAGCTCCCTCCAAATTCAATTTAATCTGAAAACTGCATCTGAAATGGGAAATGTAGTCTGCGATAGAAGCGCTAAGACTCTGAACCTAAAAATCTAGTGATCCACTGCACCAATTGTGGACAACGAAAACTGATTCTAAGTCAACTAAAATTCACACTTTGTTACAGGAGATACCTTAGGGCAGTGACTCTAATAAAGGCATGAAGGAAAATAAAAAGTGTCCATCTTTTTTTCAAAACTTTTATTATACCGAATTTATAGTGGCATTGCATTTTAGAAAGCATTTTTTGATGACAATGAACACAAATGAAAGGTGATTATAATTTTCTTAAAGATGGATAAATGCCCAAAATAAGTAAGATGGGAGGCAGAAAAACTTAAGATATACATGAATTTTCAATGTTCAAAGGAGAAAACAGGAAACTTCTGTGTTTTACGGAAAGAAGACTTCAAAAATGTTAAAAACAAATTAGTAACAAAAAGTGTTTTTGCTGAGTCCTTTCTGGACAGTATTTCCATAGGCCCTTAATAGGGAACATGTGATACAACATGTGAAAACCTGAGAGTACAAATAGTCAACGTCAGCTGGACTATTTTTGATGCTTCAAGCTCCTCCTTGAATCAGGGCCTAAGAACTATGGAGTAAAAAGTTAATTTTACTTCTGTGTAGAAATTAGACACTTCTATACGTGCTGTTTCTCTGATTTTGGAATAAGGTACCTAAAGCATCCAAACAACACTATCTAAATGATACTACCTTCCCTTTCTAAATAAAATCACCCCTTCAATCTATTAAAAATGATCTGTGACAGTGTCTCGGTTTCAATTTTTTTTTAGTATTTCCTTTCAAATTCCACAGACTTTTGTGATGACACCAAGTAGTGAAGTAACGACAGTTTTTGAGGGTGCTTAAGAATCCCGGAAAAAAAATAAATACAGGAAAATATGAGTATCAAAAGAGCCAGCTAGCTAGAACATCCCCAACTGGAACACATCAGTTAGAAGTGATGCCAAGTAGTTATCTGAAAGCGTGAGCAGGCAAAACAGCAGCGCCATTAAAACAGTGGAACAAAGGTGTGGTAGGTAACTGCAGACAGATGCGGGAGTGTATGGCATAACTGAGGTCAGCTTAGAGTATAATGTACAGTTGCAACGTTTAATTCCCAAAGCATCACACTAAAACACAGTACACAAAAGCGAACAATTCCTGACATACACACTAACAGGACTAAAAACACAGATCTGATGTCGAAGCCATCTAGTATTGCTCTAATTGGAATTAGAGTCGTGGGAAAAGATAAGAGGAAACCAGGATGCATTAGCAGATTGAACACAAATGCAAAGTAACAAGGGTCTTTGTACAAGAAACTCTGATCAGGCGTATCTAAAATGCTGCCTGCCATCACCATGTTCCTTTTGCAGCACCTCCGCTGTAGAAAGAAAATATCATGCCTTAAAGAGCCACCTGGCTAAGTTACTGAGAAATGCAAGGGTTTAAACCAGGCTAATGCGTGTTGCTGCAGAAGAGAATTCAAAGTAACCTGAAAGCGAATGAAAATAAGATGCCTCATAAACTATTCATACTACAGAAGGGCTAACAAACTCAAATGGTACAACTGGAAATTGAAACAGATGTTTAAGGCAGAAGTGTTTGTGTAAGAACAGTAAACAGAACAAATCGCTAAGCAAGGCCACAAGAGATAAAATAAAGCCCTGAAGGTTTCTTCAGCAAAGTGATTTAAATGTCCGTAATTCTCCATGTTCTAATTGAGAAGACTTGAATAAAGTAGTGTTACTGATGTTGTGTGTTCCTGTTTAAAACGCCATCATTTCTCCTCCAACTCAATTCCTCTGTCTTTGGTGTAATCTCTACCAACACACATAGAATACAGTTCTGGTTCTCACTGTAAAAAACAACTTGGAAAAAATAAATTACATGCTCTCATGATAAAATGCAAGATTCTGATCTGTTGCATGGTCCCATGATATGTTTAGCAGCCTCTGAATAGTAGTTTTAAGTTATTAATTATATCTGAAGCAGAATCATAATTTGCTGTTATCCCCCCAAATCACTTAACTAGTTAACTAGTTTACTTTGGTAGATAAGCCATCTAATAGTCATGATACACTTGGGTTCAATTCAAGAAGCAATGAAACCTAGACTCAGGTAAGTTTGTAAATTCATATATAGACCTTAGCTTGTAAGTGTAACCATGATATGCGGAATTACTGCTTTTCCTGCATTGGAAAAAGACATCACATCTGTCATAAAACTAGACAAAACTATGAAACATGGTTGTCAGATCATGATTAAAATAAAATAGTAAAGTAAATTATTTTTAAACATTATGTTAAATATATTCACATGATCACCATAGCTATACGAAATGACCACTATTGCAATCACAGACTATATGTACATAACATATATGCCACAACAGTTTGCAAGTGTTGAGTTTTCACAGACTAGCCAATTTTACCAGACATAAATAATCCTGTACCAATTTTTAGGCATTTTAAAAGGAATTAAATGTCCTAAATATATCCGTTCCTCTGCAAAATTAAAAAAAAAAAATCCTAAAAAGTCAGTGCAAATTGAACTTGTTCACCAAGATAGATTCTTATTAAGCTGAGGATAAACAAAGTTTAAGAGATTAAAGGAAGAAACTCATAGAACTGCCAACTGCCTTTAGCAGAGGTTAAAGAAGATTAGGAATCAGAAGTCCTGGATCCTATAGCAGAGCCTTCTGCGAGTAACTATGCTGTGGTTGCTGAGGTGGCGGAGGCTGTGGTTGCTGTGGAGGTGCTTGCTGACTGCCTGCCGTCTGTGGCAGAGGTGGAGATGCTAAGTTATAGTTTGGCACCTGGGACATATTAGTTCCAGCATTCTGATAAGCAGCAACATCAACAGTACCAGGTGGTGGACTATACACTGAAGCCTGGTTAGAGTAAGTATTTCCAGCAACAGAGCCAACCATTGCACTGAAAAAGAAAAAAAAAAAATTAAGTTGAATTAACAAACAATTTACCAACAGAACAGCAACACATTATTGCTTCTTCAGCTGGTCTATATACACACAGAAAAATCTCCTAACTCTGGACACCTTGCGTATCTAAAACCATAGCCAAATAATAGTCCAATTAAAACTCAAACACACTCCTCAGATTTAAACACACCTGACACACCTCTCATGGATTTAAAACTAGACTGTGAATCTATACTTTGTTTTATTTTAATGTGCAACATGGAATCCCGTCTGCCTTCCATTCTGCTCATGAAAAAAACCAAAACCCAGCCAATGGTTTTAAATAGCAAAATAACTTAGGTGAAGTCTGCAGAAACTCGCTTTATCAATGTCTTAACACCCCAAATCAGTAACTTTGGGGGACTGAGACTAACAAATGCTTTAATAACTCAAGACAGATGTCTTTCCTGACTTTATAAAATAAAATTACTTTATACAGAGAGTAAAAAAGCAAACAAACAATAAAAGCCCCTAATCTTTTCCTAACGTCAATTCAAAACTTTTTTGCAATATAGGTAGCTTAGCCAAAGCTAAGCATCTTGGGGCATCTACCCAAAACAGGAGGCCACTTGTAGCTCCTTTACATAGGGAAGCTGTATAAGCTTTCATAAGTGTTCATGGCTCATTCGCTTCTTTTACAAATCAAGCAGAATTCTCCCCATGCTTCCACGATAAGATACTTTTTAAAAAGTGCAGTACAACATACACTATGTCGGAAGTTATGCAAAGCCAACCAGAGCAGCAGATAATATACATATAATGATGATGGCGAAGTTACCTTGATCTTGATATTTTATAAAAAAAATTGTCAGTCATGTCTACATAATTTTCTCTACTTTTTCTTATATATAGAAGAAATATATATACATTAAAAAGTATATGTATTTTATATATAAAATTAAAAATTAGAGAAAAATATAAAAACAACAGTAAAGTTCAAAGTCTGTCAGGATTTTTTACCAAGTACATGACACCAATAAAAAAGCACACTGGAAATAATAGCCTTGAAGTATGTTTCAGTCGTGTTGAAAACTATTCTTCTGTAAGAAAAAAAATCTCCTTTAAAAATTATCTGCACTCCTTTATGTTTAAATTGCTTGAAACGTGAATAGGAGAATACTTAAAATTACTTTGTGTAAGAGGTCTGTGCAGGCTGACCAGGCAGGACTGAGCTGGCAGATGGAGTAACTGTGCCTTGGCTGAGGGAAGAGAGTTGTTCAGGAGGAAGATTATAACCTTGAATATGGCCCATCTGTGCACTCCCTGCCACCAAATATGCATTGCTTTGAGGTTGCCCCGGATAAACCTAGGAAGTTAAATAAAAGAATATTAAAAGACAAGAAAATTTGGTATTTAATATCTGACTTTAGAACTTAAAGACAGTCTCTCAAATACTTTATGACAGATGTTTTACTAGAAAGCAACTGATTGTCTTCTATTAAGTGCTGCAGTATGAAAAACTTAACAGATTTTCAAAGGATGCTATTTACATTTCTAACCTCAGGCTCCAGTACCAAAAAGGTCAAATAGCTTACTGGAAAACATTTATTCCAAATTTTATTTTAATGACTCTTACTCATGGTAATTAAGAGCTTCTACTTTTCAATGAAAACACTGAAGGACGTAAAGCACATAGCAAATAACAGTCCAAAGCGGAATACTTTTTTCTGCTTTCACTAAGTAGAATCATTAAAATGGAAAGACAGTAACATATTATTTTTGTCATTAGTTAATCTATCCTTTCACATATCTGTTGAGACTGTCATTGTAAAGTTGTTTGAGCAGGACAGAAGGGAAGAAGACGTCTTAAGAAAAGTTCGACCGAAAATAAGGTAATGTTTTACAACTAACTAGAGGAAAAGCTTACTAGCATATGTGTCAATTGTATTCTAAACCAAGACTAAATTTCTCAACTCTATGCTTTTGTTCAATCACGAATTACTTGGCTTAACACAAATTACTAGAAGAAATTATCAGGTCTCCTGCACAATTAAGTCCATGTAAGTTTACAATATACAGCCCTCCTGTCTTAAGATCCATGAATCTCAGATGACATATTCAAAGAAGGCTGATCAATATCGCAAAAGAATTTCAGAAGGCAGCAAAGGCATGAGACCTCCTAACTTTTCAGAAACCTCCTAACTTTTCAGAACTTATTCTGGCTCATCTTCACCCCCAAATCCAGTTTTCCCCTTTAAAAATCCCCAGATACGTGCTCATTTATAAAATATTAAAATTATTTGATAAGGTCACAGCATGACTGCTTATCACATATGAACAGAAGAAAATGCTCTTCTTAATGACACAGCAAAAACATACATCCTCTTCTTAAAAGACACTGGAAGAAAGTACATATTTGTAGGAAGCTAAAAGAACTAAATCAACTAAATCTGCTTCAATGTTTATATCATCATAGAATG
Source organism: Chionis minor (assembly GCA_013398295.1). Lineage (NCBI taxonomy): Eukaryota > Metazoa > Chordata > Aves > Charadriiformes > Chionidae > Chionis > Chionis minor. The sequence goes on from VZSF01001697.1 coordinate 45,490, forward strand.
GTTAGAGCTGGAAGACATCTTAAAGATCATCTAGTTCCATACCCCCGCCACAGCATATGAATAACCTGCTTGGAGATAACAGTCAGTTACACAGAAATGCTGCCGTGAAAGAATTACGATTTTTAACTTCACTAATTTAAATCCTAAATGCTTTCTATTGGTATTTCCAAAAAAAGAAAATCAAAAGAGATTGATTGATTTTAGGGTGCGGAGGGGATAATCTTAAACGGAAATTTTACTCCTTTGGTTCTTTACTTTCTTTGACCAGGTCTGTCAGCTTTAATTTTCATGTGCAACCCAAAGCACAGGATGAGCGTTTTCCTTGATCAAAAAGAATTGAACAGAAAAGAACTAAAAGTGTTAGAACCTGCAAAAGGAAAACAGTCAAAGCTTGCAGCTGAAAGCAAACTATTTATTTATTTATTTTAGATACTGTGTTGAGAGAAATACTGCCCTTTCCTTTAAGATTATCTCTGAGGGATCAAGATGATTTTAACCTAAGTATTAAGGTAACCAAGATCATAAAAAGACGTTTCCAACTCAGGCGACAAGGGCAGGGGGAACAGCAGGGCAGAAACAGGAAATAAATTAGTACTGGCAATCAACATGCTCCACCACACTTTATATACCAGTATATATTTATTTCAGTAATGCAGAGACGTATACTGTAAAAAATATTTGAGCAAGTTTTGTAAAAAAGTTAGCTCATGAAAAACAGTTTATCACTAATAATTTATAAGAAATGAACCATAGCTCAGTATGTGCTTGAAAATGTCAATAGCTATTAAAGGTTACATACGTACCTGAGAGCCAGAAACACCAGACGACTGCATATAATACTGTTGGTTTTGTAGTTTTGCATACATGGAATACATTGGGTCTTCATTCATCAATTTGTTATACAAAGAAAGAGCCTCCATTGCTTTAACATTGAGCTCTGAAAGTTCTGAATGTTTCCTAGAAAATATGTTTTACAGCTTATTCTACAATTTAGATAACTTCACTAAGAACAGACAATACAGGGCAACTTTTATGAGGTGTGATCAGCAACATACTCTTATTGCCTGTGAACAGATGCCTGACGAGTGCCATAATGTCAAACAGCAGGATACTATAAAATATTATGTGACTAGGGAAAAAACCCTTCAGACCTCCCTCCCAGACAAGAAGCTACTAATAAATACACTTGTTTTCTTTGCCAGTATTCACAGAAGTGATTAAGATATCATTAAGTAACAACAGTGGTCTTTCTAAGAATTAATCTTAATTTGAGTCAAAAACATGTACTTTTTTACCTGTCTATATCTTCCAACTTTTCATCTATGAGAGGTCCCATCTGGTGGCACATTGCTAGAATAGAAGGATGTTAAAATCTATCAGAGTAATGAAGATTTCCACACTACAAATCAGAAAGTAATTTTTAAAAAAATTATCAGATAGAAATGAGTAGATGCTAGTCCAGAATATTAAATCATTCCTATAATCTGTATGGCTAAAAAATTACAGTAACAGAGGCAGTGTCATGAATAATTTAACAATGAAATCCAGCAGAAGTTTTCAGTAACGGTACAGGTTAAAAAGTACATTTTAAAAAAAGAAAAATATACAGTGAAACAAAACACTTTAACATCCAGGGAGTGTAAAACTGAAAATATTTTGCATAAAAAAGTTCAGGTAGATCTGAAAGGTGATCTCTTCAAGGGAGAAAATTTGCTACTGCAACCTAGATCATAAATTCAACTGACATTACTACAAAACAACGAAGGGGAAAACAGGTTGCAACGATTCAAATTACCTGCACATTAAAGACAATAATAGCACATTGCTAGCTCACTGGAATCCTAACTAGGACAAGGGGGCTTTTTCAAACCACTAACATGTGCAAAAACCAACACAAAAAAAACCCCAACCAAGCCCTTACCAGATGCAGAATGGAAAAACGTAAAATAAACAAAAATGCACGCCCCCGCCATCTTCCAGTGCAAGAACATAGGGTTCATGTAACTGCCAAGCAAGCCACAGTTAACTAACAGAAAGACTGAGTTTGTCAAATGTAAAATAAACAGACAAGGAAGCTCAAAGGGGATACTACAGTCTAACCCTACTGCAGAATGCAAAATGTGCCCACTTAACCAAGCAACAAACTATTAACTAATCAAGAGATGCATTTAATCCCAAGAGCCACTCAACATTCAAACTGAGAGATGAGAAAAAAAAAAGCTTCAGGCATCAAAGGTGACCTAAATGCATTATAAGCAACTCTGGAACATGCCTTCACTCCCAGTTTTCCCAAATTAGACGTGCAGAAAGTCCTGAAAGCCTCTGCGCCATGATGGGTTAAAGGGCATCACTGATGTGTTCCTTGAAGGCAACTCCAGGTGAAGGAGGAGTCGTATGAAAGGCACCCACCGGCTTATCTGAACACAGGATCAGTAACGCATTGGCAGAAATGCTGGTAAAAGGCGTAAAAAGTGGAGTAAGTTCTGCCTATTTCTATGTATAACACAAAGTGTGGTAAAACGCAGGAGAAGGACTGCTTAGATGCCTGTATGCGAACATGATGACTGTACTGCTGCCAACCATGAACCCTGGGCTCCCGAAAGTCTTGGGATGAGCTCTCCAATTTAAAGACATTTGTGACTGGACATCTGGATGGCAGAAGAAAATTAAGTGGGATTTTTTTTATCAAATGTTGATCAGCACCTGCCATCACTGGTAGGAGCCCAAGATCCAACAGCCATTTATAACAAAATTCCCAGAAACGATGCCAAAAAATAGTAGCTACCCAAGGCCTACCTGAGTACAGAGCAAGTACAGTCTTGAATATGGCCTTGCAGAACGATACACAGCCATATGTTTGGCAAGCGCTTTTGTAGGTAGCTGGGGAGCAACCATCTGACTACACTACAGCTCTCAAATTCTAGGAGCAGTCCCCCAGTTTAATATTAAATTCAGCATTGATTCTAATGATTTCACAATGCATTTTGAAAGGAGATCCTAATGTAAATCATATCTGGAGGCTGGTTGACCAGCATACCTTTAATTTCTCTGTCCTGGACCAGATATGGGCAATGCACTTCTTATACAACAGCCTCTACAACTATATTTGGTATTTGAAAGAATAAAAATATTCGTGTTTCTTTTTAGCCCCCTTTAGCTACAGCACTGATGTTCCTAAACCGGGATTCATTTACAGGTATAATGAACCAGATGGGCACAGAAAGATGGAAGATATCCAAAAGCTTACAAGCTTATGCACTTTTTTCTGATTAACATCTAGATAGATCTGGAATCTGCCATTTTCGTAACAGTCTGCTGCTATCTGAATCGTCAATTTAAGTCAAGGTTCTGACTCATAACAGGTAAGTTTCTTCTCAAAGTCCCTTTCCAAAATTTTTACTGCATCTATCAACCTAGGTAGAATGGTCTACAGTGCCTCTGTGAAGAGGTAGCCTGAATAATTTGACTCTAAACAACTAGTCTAATTTGTAGCACTCCATAAAGTATTTGCTAATATTAAAGTCCTATAGGAATATGCACGTGAGTGAAAAACATGTGGGACGCCCACAGGTCTATTCTACATCTTAGTAGTATTTCTGCTTCCTCTCATAGAATCTTCCTTTTGCAACTCATGCTGTGCTATGGAGAAAAAAAATGATTAATTTTTTAAAGACCAAATTAAGTATTCCTGGGTCTTGAAAAGGAAAAGAATATGGAATATAGTTTCCTTGAGAGAGGTGTGGGCTTCTTCTAAGTTATAATTTTACACTTCAATCTCTTATACGTAGGAAACAGGAAGTGAGAAAATACTACGGCTCAGGCACTTTTCCCAAGCATGCTTGTGGTGTGCACGTGAAGCTGAAGTTGTTTCAGCTTAGTTTCAATTTATTTTGATAACTAGAGAGGAAAACAACAACAAAAAACCCCAACAGATTCTCTTACCCTCAAGATGAAGCAATTCTGGGAGGTCTGGCTGGTCATCAGATGGATCCGCACTTTGTAACATCTGCAAGAGTTGATCCATTTTATCCTAGAACACAAATTGTCTAATTAGGGCATGTGTAGGGTTGGGGAGGTGGAAATTAACACCTTCAGGAGAGTAAATTAAAGCAGCTACCTACAACAGCCATCTGGATCTCTTGGGACTTGGAAATCATCTAGACTCACTTTAAAAAAATACAGATTATACATGCTACTTTACAGGAATGAAGATGCTTGAACAGGATAAGCCAAATGATAAAAGTAATTAGGAGTAACAAGTAGAATGTGCACCATACCCCTTTATTCTTAAAAGTGCTTCTAAGCAGTATTTTCTGAGCAGTTTCTATTTTTCCATTCTAGTTATTATATATGCAATACTACCACCTAGTGGGATCAGTGCAAATGTTTTGACAGACTACATTGAGAGTAATTCACTGAAAAACCATCCTGCATTTTGTAAGTGTATGAGGCCTATCAGCACGTGAGCAATGTAATTACTAATATATATGAAAGGGGTTTTTTAAGATGATGTTTGGAGGAGTCTCGTGGTTGACTTCAGAATAACACGTCCTTGATTAACTAGTTTAAGTGCAACCATTTATAAAAATACAAAAGGGTGGAAAATTAACAGGCTCTTCGAAAAGTATCTCTTGGAGTGAACTATATTGCTTAACCAAATGTAAATGATTGAAAAATCACTTTTCTACTGAGTGTTATCAAATAAATAGCCTTTAACAGGCCAGAGTTTTGAATGTTATAACAAAGTGGAAATTAAAACCATGTTTTTTCCTCCTTAACCCTAGGAAAAGCAGGAAGAAGCCAAATGAACTACTTCCTGAAAAATTGTATTACGATCATTCTAAAAGCAAAACAAGACACTAAAACATGAACTAATGTGGAATAACAGAAGACAAAAGCTGGAAGGCACCTCAAGACAGCCGTGAGATAAGCTGCTTCGGCAGATTACAAACTAACTTACACTCTTGGGAGGAAGAGCACTTAATGCAGGAGTTAAATAGGACTTTAGGAAGGCAATAACTGATTTTTCATTTCAAAAAACAATGATAGAACTCTAGCTGAGAAAGAAATGGAAGGTTATGAGAGAGAAAAGTTCTGAAGAGAACAGTTCTAAGTCCCCCTGGGAGAGAAAGGTGGAGGAAAAGAAAAAAAAAGGAAAAAAAAGAACCAGGAAAAAACATCCTGGGCTGAGAGTTCCTGGGAGCCTTGGAAAACCACTGTGGTGAGACTGTGTAGATCTAAGTATTACTTACAGAGCAACAAAATGCTCACAGTTCTCAGAGAAGGAAAGAGAACTCTCAGACTGGGTGAAGACAGTGGTGGTTATACTGGAAATAAATCTAAGCCAGCATTCAACATGGTATCTCTGAGGTATCCTGAAGTACTTAAAGCAAAACTTGAAAGCAAACACTCACTCCAACCAAGCTGCTAGTTTGGAGGTGAACAGCTGTACATCCCTGGAGTACAGCCCTAAATGGAATGCGGTATGCAAATTCAGTTTCAGGAATTCCTAAGAACTTCAAGACACATGAACAAATTAGAATACTGCAGATATTTATTCTTTTTTTTAATTAAATCAACTTCCCCTTCCCATTCTCTTTAGATTATGCTCTGCTGACTTTTCAAATTGTTTTTGAGATACAGGATGAAAGGTTTAAATATCACATATTTAAATGTACCAGCAGTTGAAAACCAGGACTTGTGTCCCACTTACTTCATCAATATAAACTGGTTCAGGCTCGGGTTCTATGGTCTCTACTTGAACTTCATCACTGAACTGCACTGTTTTCTTCTCAGCTTTCACTGTAAGATAAACAGATGGATTTTATTTTTAAAATAAAAATAAACAAAGCAATTACATAAATGTTATACAGCTAGCACGCTGCCTAAATTCTTTGTATTTGAAACATCTACTGTGAAAACTTAGAAAATTAGTATTTTGTTAACTTTTTAAGGCCAAAAACATATCCACAGACTTTTCTGTGAACAAAGAAACAAAGAACAAAAATTCAAAGAAAAGAACAATTTTCTTAAACGAATCTGTAAATTGCATTAAAAAGACATCAGTTCACACAAGGTCAATAGAAACATGTTCTAGCAAGTAAATTGTGGTCTCCCTGCATGTAACATACTTGTTAATAAGTGTGATTGGAAGAAATAGGGCTAATGAGTCAGATTTAAGAGAAAACAGATAAAATAATTTATGACAAACCGGAGCCTTCTTTTCTCCAGAGCAAAGTAAAGTATCAAAAGTTCTCAAATTTTGCTATTTCTTTTCTATCAAATAGCACCTGCAAAAGCATCTCACTCCTCTGTAGTGGAGGTCACAACAAAAAAAAGCTGTCAAATACAACTTTTATCACACTACTCTTATCAGTTAGACATAGAACAGGTAACTCCTACAGCATGCAATTCTACTGACCTGATATTGAGATCACAAGATTCATCTTGCAAACCCATCAGATTTAGAGAAATCAGCTCTAGCATCTTAAAACCTTGTCCAATATTTAATGTTTTTAATAAATATTTAGAATAGGTTAGACTATATAAACAGATACAAGAAGATAACCGGTATGCAGAAAAAAAATTCCTTACATTATTCACACATAAATACCTACAGTATGTAGGTTTCTTGAATTGTTTGACCAGTGGCAATCTGTCTCTGACTCCCATCTGCCTGGGGCCATCAGTTTTCCCTTGATCAGAAATGTACCATTGCAACCAGGCAAAAATGCAATTTGGAAAAAACCTGCTGTTGCCTACAGTTATCTAGGTGTCAACGGAGTTATTAAATGAGTCTCAAGGAAGCTAGTGACAAAAGTTAGCAGTCGACAGCATTGTATTTTTGAGCAGATGCCAGCTTGGGCAACCTTGGTCTGAGGTATGAAGACAGGACTGTTGTTTGTGAGAGCACTGCAAGGGCTCCTCAGTTTTACTCCGAGTACCACATTAACTTGCAACCGAACTCTGTCACAAGGGAAAGTACATCACTACAGAAATAACCCTTGAGCCATGGCAAGGCTTAACATGTATACACAAATGTAGTGTTACTTACTCATTTCTGGCTCAGCAGAAAGATCAGCTGTTACAAAATTAGATGGAAACAATCCTATACCCTGGTGAGTTTCACCTTTCCACCAATTTGGATCACTAAAGATAAAAAAATAATTAAAACCCCCATACATTAAAAAAACAATACTCACATGGAATTTCCCTAAGAATTGCACCGTACAAGGCATTTATATTACTTGTACATAAACACAATTTGTATACCTGTAGAAATCTTTTTACAAGAATCTTTATGCAATTACATTTGTATGTAAAAAATCTAGGCGATAACTAAAAGTATTCAGTATGTAAATATATTTTATTGTAATTGTATTCCAATGTATGCTTCTACATAGAAGAGAAAATTATTCTCAATTGACTTTTACAGTCTAATATACTTCTAGTAGGCATTCTATATAAATTACCTGTCATCAAGGATAGTTATAAGTTCTCCAGCTTTAAAAGTTAATTCGTTGTCTTCAGCAGCCTCAAAGTCATAGATTGCACGAACTTTTCGGCCCTCATGTTTGTGATTTGTTAAAAGGCTTGAGGTGCTTGGGTACAAACTGGAAAGTGTTGTTTGCTGTTGCCTTTGTTCTTTTAGTGACAGTTCAATAGCTGCAAAACAAGAGTTAGTCACATGAAAATTCCCTATAAAAATGGGTTGAATGATACGAAAATTAAACTGTGAAAACTAAACTTTTACTATAATTCCATTCCTGTTGCATCATAATAAACTTCAGCCTTTTACTTAGAAATAATGGTAAAAACCAAAAATTTGGTTTACAAATTTTACAGAGAGCACAATTCTGCCTGTAGATTTACTGAGGCTTTGAACACAGGCAGAATGAATAAATAGCATTTAAGCACAAACAGGACAACTCAGTGAAGCGATCCATTTTTTGTTATTACATTACTGTTATTATCTTGGACTGATGTAAAGTATTTACATTCTTACTAGCATATACATGACCAACTTTTCCAGATAATTTGAAGCATTAAAAAGATACAGCCACTCAGGTAACACATAGTTTTTCTGTCCGATTAGGAGGTTTTAGCCTGAATTCACAAAATCAGAGAATCCCACAGATTGGCTGTGGTTGGAAGACGCCTCTGGACGTCATCTTGTCCAATCCCTTGTTCAAGCAGGGTCACCTAGAGCTGGCTGCCCAGGACTATGTCCAGACAGCTTTTTGAATATCTCCAAGGATGGAAAGTCCAGAACCTCTCTGGGCAACCTGTGCCAGTGCTCAGTCACCCTCACAGTAAATAAGCGCCTCCTTAACTTATAATTAAGAAAAAGATTTTTGCTTAGACAGGCAAAAGTCCTTTCATTCCTGTTCTCTCCCTGTCATTCCTGGAGTAATTTTACACTTCTTGGTCTTTTTCAATTAAACAGAAAGGTTTCACTTATATTAACTCCTCCTTTCACAAGTTTGTGAAAAAAAATTATGATGTTTAAGAAGAGACAGATGAGGACACAAAAAACCAAGAGAACAAACATTAGAGAACCCAGGCAGAATCTGAACCTTTGAGACACAAATCCCTTGAAATCACTTGAGTTGATCTTTTGGGGGATCAACTGTTGAAGAAACAATTAGTAACACATACAGATGGCCTAATGGCAATTTAAATAAATAAATGTTACATTAGGTAATAGCTAAACAAAAAAAAATTTCTATCAAAGATGAGAAATTGCAAACATCCACCAAGTATTAGCGCAAGGACTTCACTCTTATAGTGTTACAACTTTAAGCTCAAAGCCGTGCCCCATACAACGGTTAACATTTGATGTCTTTACAGTGGTGAGGTTTGACCTCAAAACCAGTATCTAGACCATAAAGATAAACCACTCTAAGAATAACTCTTCACATGTGCCTGGTATAGGATCATTAAATGACCTTTAAATATACCTTAGTACAACAGTAAATCAAAAGAAACCATCCTAGTTCTGTTTATTGGGACTGCAGTGAGACATTTAACAGCTGCTTATGATTAGAGCAGTCAAAGCCTTAAAGCATACTACAGAAACAGTATTCAAAGGAATAAAAGTTTAAAGTAGTATACCCGAAATACTTTGCATACAACTTGTACTATAAATCTAATTTTTGCCTTCCATCAAACGTTTAAATTGCAAAGCAATGTGCTTCACTTGCCCCAGGAAGAGGAAAAATCCAAGTGTAGAACTTGTATCAAACCTTTCCATAGTAGAGCACGTCCTTAACATGAGTTTTTGCAGATTTTTTGCCGTGCTGTTTCAATTTGGCATGGGGGAAAAAAAAAGTTTAAAAATCGGTAATTTTTCTTATTTTTTTACCCACAGAAGAGTTTTAATCTCTAACCTTCCAGGAAGGGTACAAAAAGAAAGGAGTAGAAATCCTAACCACAATCCATAAATACACTATTCACATAAAGGAAGGCAGCAAAACATTTTTTCCTGCTTTATTTGATATTTACTGATATATTCATCAGATCAGCAAGTAAATCCACTCACCTTTAGCTAAATCCTCCTCTTCCTTTTTGTTGGCTACTGTACCAGGATCTTTGGCAACGAGAGCTGGACTTGCTTTTGCCTGTTCAGCAGCCTAGCCAAAAGTGAAAGATGTAAAAATGAATTCAACAAAAACTGACAATGTTTTAAGTTCACCATTTTGATTTGTATTCATCTGCAATATAAAAATCTAAAGTAAATCACAGCATTTCATCCCTCGAATGTTTTATTAGGACAAGAGAGATTACATTTTCTTGCCAAACATATTCAAGACTACAAGAATGCAAGACTACGAACTGTAAAATACAGAACTGAGGATAAAAGGCATTTGTGATACCCTTTAAGAACAACCAGAAAATTTAATATACCTGTGAACCGATAGCTGGGAAAGTAACTCCTTGCTCCTTAAGATTTTTTATCATAGCAGATATTAAACTAAGCTGTGGGTCATTCTTGAATTCATCAGTCCATTCCACCATAAGGGCTTTCAGCTTTTCACAAACTTTTGGATGACCCTGCAGGAACAGTAGAAACTAGTTAGATAATGTATGAATCTGTTCTTAATTCCTTAATTTCAAATAATTTCATGTGACTGTCAAAATAAACTATACAGACATTTTATTTTGAAGTCACTAAGGGATGCTACATGTCTCACTAAGGGATATCTTTATTAGAGAGGGAGATTAGTACACCAACATTGTGTTTGTAGTGGTACAATATGTACTAGGCCCAAAATAAAGTAAAACAAGGTTATATAAAACCCCTGGATTATCTCCATTTTACCAGATCTGTATTAGTGTTTCACTGCTGTTATTTAATGTGAAAATTAATTTGTATATTTATAAATTAACACACAACACTCTGCCTCCCCCCAACCGAATATGTAAGTAATTGTGGAGTGAAGGGGCATTCAGGAAGTTCTTTCTCACAGCCACAGTCTTCCCCATAATCCTGTGTCCTTTCCCACACCACCAAACTTCCAGTTTTCCAAAAGTAGACTCCATTCCGCTTTCAGATTACCCCAATTCTGTGTCTGATTGTGCTTTCCTATGAATTGTACAAACCAATGAAATACATTACCTTATTCAACACGTTGCTTACTTCACTGGCAAAATCTCTTGAACAGACTTCTAAATGAAAGATTTTACCACAGTTTGATACACACGCTCCTAGAAGCTAAAGAACGAAAGATAAGAACTCAGAGAAAATTTTTTGCAATACAACTTTTCAGGAAGGAAAAGCACTACATTAAAAAGGACCTACTGTTAATGCCTGCATAGCAACATGGGGATCTTTATGGTTCACTCTCTTCATAATAGAACGGAGACAGTCCTTAGGCCTAAACAAAACAAGACAGATTTTAGAAAAATGTAATGGAATGAACATTTCCTATTGCACACAGGACAGCATGACAATGCTAACAGCAAGCTCTCCCAAACATAGTAAACTATTTAAGAGCTTATAAGTTCAACATAAAAAAAAAAAAAAAATTAACACCAGTAAGAGGTGTAGCCATTTCTATCTGTAGGATTGCGAGCTTTCTTAGACATCACAACCCCAGTAAGTTATGTTGTCTTTCATAGTTAGAGAGAAATACCGTAAATACTCCAGAAATGCATAAAATCCCTTACAACTAGGGAAGTGTAATTCTCTGTAGTCCATGTACCTACTCCTCTGTATTTCACACACACACACACACACAAGAACATTTGCTTCCATACTGGTTAGCAACGCCCTTTTGCTACTTTTTTTTAACTTACCACCACTATGTTCCTCAGAGTCTCTTTTATTCTACAGAATAACATTTATAAAGAAGATATGCAATGAACACACAAGCACTAAAAAAATTGTTAGACATTCTATAGCAAAGTTTCAAAACAAATACAGAATTCAAGTCTTAGCTATGTTGTGGTGGACAGAAATAATGTGAAAAGAAAATATAAGAAAGAATTTGAATGGGAGTTTCAGGCACAGTTTAGTGTATTAAAATCTGTGTGAATTTCTGTTATTTTGTCTTTAAAGGTGGTAGAAGGCTGAGAGAGGCTGGGGTAGGAATTATCATAGGTATACAAGCATTATCTGTTGAATAGTCCTAGAAAGACAATCCTGAAAGAGAGTAAGTAGGGAAAGAAGAAAAAGTAAATTTAAACTAAGAGATTTTATGCATTTCTGGAGTAACTACAGAAATAATTCTTTTTGAAGCAAAATTATTTTTCTATTGAACTGATATCCAAGAACTAACATGAAATTTAAGTGTGTTACACCACTGCTTGGCTATACTATATTTGGCAGTGTCTACATTATACAGAAATGTCCACCTCATATTTAGTAGTACTAATTATAGAAAATGCTGTCACACAGCAAGACTACCTATCACTCAGTGTATAGCTTCATATAACCAATTATTACAAATGAAGGCTATAAGGCAAGTACTGCCTTTTATCTCTTGATTATCCAAGATTTTTCCTAAGTTCACTTTAATGGAGAAAGAATACATGCTAAAATTTTCAGAAATAACTGGGGGTTTTAACCATTAATTTATGAGGAGGACTACCAATATGATATGAGAGCAAGCACAAAAACGTGCATGTCCATTAATTGTTTAGCCAGTATTTATAAAGGTAGGATGCAGGATCAAGAACTTAACAGTTCAGGAACAGGACCACTAGCCTAAGATTTTTTTTTATTAAGGGATTCAAATTCTTATTAAAAACCTAATAAAATAACAAGAAAGCCTCAAAGCCAAATGGTCTTCCACATGTGTGAAGTACAATTTTGAAAAGGTAAAAAAAAAAAACCCAAGAAGAAACCCCTCAGTAATTCATAAAAACACCTTTAAAATAAGTCTATTTTCTCATGTATTTAACAGAAACAATCGATATTTGAGTGTTAATGTTTTAACATACTCAAATGTTTTTAAAAAAACTCCCTTTCGATTACATCTACACCAAAAAAAAAGGCTTACCAATGTTTGGTCGCACAGACTAAGAATCACTATTCTAGACAGAACTGTAATCTTTATTTTTACTTCAAATTAATTCACCATAAAATTAATTTGTAAGTTACGAGAAGCACTATGCAGAAATCAGAGGGAAGGCACGCACCCCACAAGAACAGAATTCTATCTATTTATTAGGCATCTCTCCAGACCATTGTACAGAAGTGTTGGGCCACACTTCTGCTCCAGTGATTCTACAAATCAAAATTTCCAAGGCAGCACAGTGAGTGGGAATAACAAATCAGTAGGGGGAAAATAGGGGGCAAGATACAATATAAGCTATGGTATTATATCCTAATATATGCAGAAAACATTCATAATAAATTTCAGTTTTAGAGAGGAAAAAAAAAGAATGTATTTCATTATATTTTATTTAACAAAGACAGAAATAACAGCACTTGGAATCTAAAATACTACTCTGCACAAAACTTGTAATATATTTTCAGGGATTTATTGTTCATTTACAGTCTAAAGTAACTGTCTGCGGGGCTCAAGACTACACAGGCAACCCAGTTTTCCTCCCTGCTTCTTTAGAAACAACCTTGTCCAAGAGCTTCCTGGTCAGCCTGTATGACATACACTGCAATGACTATGTGAAATGCTACCGAGATTGGGTAACTTCAGGGGAAAAAAAAGTACAGAAGGTAGTTTGGAAGACTACCAAGTAAGCAATCATACTGTTCTTTCTTGTATGAACAGGCACAAAAACAACCAGAGAAGAATCAGCTAACCAGAATACTGACTCACTGAGGCAGTGATTAATCCATAAGGAATCAGGACAAAGTTAGGCAAGCAGTAATATAGACAAACCATTTCTCAATGACAATTTTTCAATATCCACCCCCAATAAAGAGTGCTGCAAGGAACATTTATATTTTCTCAACCATTGGTGTATTTTCCCATTTGCTGACTTCATTTTTTTCAGCCAGCATTTTTACTAAGTAACTTTTCTGAAGAAAAAGTGAAGTTGTGATCATTTCAAACATAGAGACTGATATATCTCATTAAGTTAACACAAAAATTACAACCATCTCAAAGCCAAATGCAAATAGAATTAGACTCAGGAACTGGCTAGCACTGAACTGACCAAGGAAGGAGGAGAGCTTCATGCTAAAATATACCATATGTGACCTTTAATTTTCCCTTTTATTCTGCTGAATGAATCATTCAAATTTTATAATGCTATTTTACTCAGAGCTGACAAATCATAGATTCAGTTGTGTAAGCATTCTTATTGCAGAAAACAACACTATGCAAAAATCTATACCTTTCCTGTAGTTAGATGATTTAAAATGCTGGTGAAAAAGTAAGTTACTAAAATAAAACAAGTTTTCAGTAATGCTGTATAAAAACAGAAAAAAAGATTGCCTCTAATGATAAAACATTTGGTTTAATCATATTTCCATGTCGAAAAGGCAACTTGCTCACTGAACTACCAATATTCCCCAAAACTGGGATGTAAACAATGTAATACACAACTTCTCCACTTTAGGAGTTCCTAAAACAAATTCGGGGATTCAAAAATTGTGTTGATTGTCTCACAGTTAAACAAATTTCAGATCACCCTAAGATCCTGGTATGTGAAACACGCAGAAATTACCAAATTAATTCCACACTACATATGGCAGTACTTTATATATGCTATTGTAAAAAACGCACATTATTAAAAATAGTACTGTCTTTCCAGTGTTTTCTATGAAAATTATGGCATCAAGTCTAATCAATTAGATTTTGAAATTCACAAGAAATAGAGAAAATGCTCAGAGAGATTCTAGTTTGCTAAAACTTGTTTTAGTTGGCTGGATTAAGGGAAGAAAGATAAAATTTTTAGTTACTGGCAATTTTCTGAAAAGAAAGTATTTCAATGTAAAAAATATTAGTAGCAATTCTGTTACTGAACTGGCACTAATTTATCTTAAGAAAAAATGTAGCACCTTTGTAGTATAACAGGTTTCCAACAATTACTCTGGATGCAAACAAATTGTTGGCAGACCTGAATGAGACAATGTGCCACATAACACCATGGGTCAACCAGCACCACTTAATGAACAACAGTCCTTCTAGTCTACTGTGGCTTTGTGTGTAAGATGATCTGGATCTAAAATGCCGCAGGCACGCAATGGAGCTTACAGACTGGTACAAAAAAACCCCATAAAGCAGACATTTTATAATCTAATCTTCTGCCAAGAACAGTATCAGCCAGCTTATACTGGACCAGAATTGGTTAAAAGATTAAAGCAGATCCCAGTTAAGAAAACTAGCATCCTTGCCACAGGAACTTTAACTGCAGGAGGATTTCAAACAGCGTAGCATATCTCATTTAGACTTCTTAATAGGGGAACTTTGTCTTGCTTTACCTTCCTATGGCATGACATAATCCATCCAAACAAAGAAAACCCACTATCAGCAAGTTTTAACAGAATCTGAATTTAAGCAATGAGTCAGCTAACAGCCTGTTTCAAGCAGGGTAAATATTACAAAGGTTAAAGTCACAACCAGGATGAAACCACTGTTTTATTAAAAAAACCCAAACAAACAAAACCAAAACAACAAAAAAAGGAGGCAAACACAAAAAACCCAAAAGCAAACAAACACACACCACATATCATAACAGAAATTCCAGCTGTCTCAGAGCAATTTAGCTGCACATTACCAGAAGGTCTCTAGCTTTGCACGCCCAAGCAGCTGTCTCTTGCAGCTACATACATTTGAGCATCGTTCAGGCTAAATTGCTGTGAGACTCAGTCTTGCCTGTGGAAATGCTCCCAGTGATTCAACAGAATACTGAATCCTTCAACAATACAGTCATTGTTACAGGCTCAGCATCAAAAAACACAAGGAGCAGAAATACAGTTTTACATATACAGACTAATATGAAACATTATTAACAACTTGCCAGCTGTTATCTTAACTACAGTTACACACAACAGCACTGAAGTCTCAGTATGTCATGCTGTTTATAAGTACTTCTCTAGAGACCAACTGTAATCCCAAGGAATAAGCTTATTTGCAAACCTGTCCTTTGGAACAAAAGTCCCAGGTGGGAATTTGCTGTCTGGCATCTCATACTGTTTCCCCACAGTTTTACAAGGCAATCCAAGTCATTCTCAGAGAAGACTTTCACTAAATAGCAATGGCAAAAACTCTCTTTTTGAGGCTATTCCTTACCTGAATTGTTACAAGGAATGCTTGAAGAAGATGTATTTAAAACATTTCCAAAGTCTAATGCTACACTGAATAAAAATACTATAGACACACAGAAATAATGTCTCCAAGCTGTGTTTTTATTTGCTAACTCAAATTCAACTTTTCATGTCCAAAAAACAAATGCATGCATAAATCCTATAAGACTGATTAGTAAAGAATCAATACTGGAAGCATTAGTGGCCCATATCAAGATGTGTTTAATTTAATGCCACGTTTTCAAAAATGTGCATTTATCAAAGGCCTAATGTCAGACAACAGCTTCTCAAAACAAGGCGAAGAAACAAAGAACCTCGTTGCTTTCTGTGACAAAGACTCTGGTGGTGAGGACAAGGGAAGGGCAGCAGATGCTTTATACCTTGGTTTTAGCAAAGTTTTGACAGTTGAAACTCATATAGTCTCCTTATCACCCACCCAACTGGTGAAATATGGGCTGCATAAAAGGATGACAAGTTGAGTAGAAAACTGGCTGGCCTCCTAAGCTCAAAGAGTTGTCACCAGTGATGCAAAGTCCAGCTAGTGGGCAGTAACTAGCGGGGTCCCTTAGGGATCGCTGCTGGGACCAACACTGCTAAACGTCTTTGCTAATAACCTGAATGATAGGAGGCAGTGCACTCTCAGCAACTTTAATGCCAACAGCAAATTGGTGGAGAAAAATCAATATATTGGAGGGCAGGGCTACTATTCAAAGGGACCTGGACAGGCTGGAGAAATGGGCAGACTGGAACTTAGAGACATGGTTTAGTGGCAGACCTGGTAGAGTACATTCAATGGTTGGACTAGATGATCTTAAGGGTCTTTTCCAACCTAAACGATTCTACGATTCATCAAGTTCAACAAGAGCAAGGGCGAGGTGTTGCATCTCAGATGGTCTGTGCCAGCAAAGGGCAAGAGCTGACCACCTAAAAAGCATCTCCACAGGAAAGGATCTGTGGGTCCTGTTGGGTGACAGGTGTCAGCAGTGCAGCCTGGCAACAAAGACAACCAGCCGCATCCTGGGTGAAACAAGTGGTCAGCACAGACAACAGGGCTGGGGAGGTGATCTTCCCCCTCCACTCTGCACTTGTAAGATTGCATCTGGAGTACTTTGTCCAGTTTGGGGCTCCCCTGTGCAAGAAGGATATTGGTGCATTGCAGTAAGTCCAATGGAGGGCTGCCAGGGTGGTCAGAGGAGAGTCACAGAGAGAGAGAGACGGAGAGCTGCTTTCAGTTTTGAGAAGAGGGGAGTAAAAGGGGACCTTACTGCTTTCTACAACTAATTAATCGGAGACTACACAGAAGATGCAGCCAGACTCCTTCTTAGAGCTGCAGAGTCACAGAACAAGATGCAACAGACAAGCTGGAACAGGGGAAATTGTAATCAGATTGCAGGATTATTTATGTATTTATTTACTTACTATGAGGGTAGTTAAATACTGAAACATGTTGCCCACAGAGGTTGTGGAAACTCTGACCTTGGAGGCATTCAAGACTCGACACAGTCCTGAGCCACCTGATCTAATTAGACCTGTTTCGAGCTGGGGGGTTGGACTAGATGACCTCTGGAGGTCACTCCCAACCTAGATTATGATTGTGTAAGAAAAATCCCTAATGAAGTCTCCTGGATTTACAGTCCCACTGCTAAAACATAACAGTTTACTTATGCTGTTATACTGCTGAAAAGCTGCTGTACACAAGTCCTAATTTTAATAAATCAGCTAGTATCTTCAAAGGAAGAACTGCAAAATATTTGAGCAGAAAATCCATATGTTTTCCTTTTACTTAAAACAAATTCAAGTTAAATCGAGCTGTTGCAAAAGGTAACAAAAATTCCATTCCTCTCATCCTAATATGAGACTAAAATAACAAAACTAAGAAATTTTGGAGAGGAAATTTCTGAAGTCACTTACCCTGTGCGTGACTGTCCAACTTTATCACAGATGTCTAAGATGAGGCCCCAGTCCTCTGCAGTGTTCATCTCACTGGTTGCTTTCTCTGATGAATAAAGGATAAATAAATCAAATTATAAGTATTAAGAAAAAAAAAAGATTAAATAATTTAACAAAATTGACAACAAATATATTGCAATATTACCTCTTTGTATATTGCTAAATGCATGACAAATCCCTAGATTTAGTAAATTCATATATTAAAACTGTTATGGCTAATACTTTTTCCTTTTCAAGTGTTCACTTGTGGTCATGAATTTAAACTCATAAGCACGTATTTATTTGGAGGTTGTTTTCCCACATAATAAAGACATACCCAGAATATGACAAAAGTAGTATAGCTACCAACAGATTATTTTCTTCTTTTTCATTTGGAGCTATAAAATTTAATAGGATATGAATACCCAAAGCATTCATTCACAGTTTGCAAGGTCAGATACAACTGCGTTTACCACTTCCTCAGACACTAAAATGCTGTGTTGTGCATTTCCTTTCTATATATACAATTCAACCAGGAGGATTCAACAATTCATTAATAATCACTAAACTTTTATCTCCCCATTCTCATCCCTGTTTTGGATGATATATTCCACTGTCTCTTTTCAGATATAAAGACTGCTAAACCAAAGCTAATCTGATAGAAGCCATTAGGGCTCTTTCTTTCAAATCTTTTGAATAGGACAAGAAGAGTCCCTGCTGAAGAGTGAAGAAATAGAGAGGATAGGTGGAGAAAAAATAGATTCCAGTTAAAAGAAAAAAATAGAGACTCCCTCCCTATTTCTCCCCCAGAAAAGCTTAGGTACACAGAGACTAACAATAAATAAAAATGTTAAAGGAAATTGAGCCTTACGCTGCAGGTGTATGGAAGATTATCTAGACACTGATAATTCAGATCAGGGCTGGAAAGCGTAAGGCAACACACAAGTAGTTTCCATTATTCACTAAACTGGAAAATGGGCACAGAATAGTACACCCCTGTAGGATAGTACCTATCCCCACTTCATCTCATGTTCACTTCCTAACCTACAAAACATAGAATATGCCTCAGCAATGAGTACCACCCCTCAGGGAATCTCTCAGACTACTTAGTTTCATGAAAGGAAGCAAAGATTTCCCATAAAAACTCATCTGCCAGGAGAGATTCATTATCCATATTAGCACTTGCAAGACTGCAGAGAAGAGAAAGACAAAGCAAAACATCTAATCTCCAAAAGTTACTAGGAATTATTCATCCCAAAGTTGACGGCTTGTCCTTACAAATGAGTTTCTCTGTTCTACAAATTGAAGTCAGGTTACAGTTAATTAGTTTCTTATTCAGAACAAAAATGCAGAAAAGCAAAGCTCTATGGTTATGTGCTCTCAATGTATTTCCGAGGAGAAATTAAACACTGCCATATACAACTAGAACGATCAATTGTACTACCTGATGCAAGGAAAACAGCAAAGCAGCAGAAGGAAATACCAAATGGAAGTTAGTTACAATTCCATATGTTCTCTCAGATAAAGTAAAAGAGCACTGCCTCTTCTCTCTAAACCGAATCAGAAAACTTATTTGATTACAAAAAATGGTCATAACCAACAGAAATATGAAAAATTCTGGGTAGACATCATGCTAACATCTAGCGCTAAGATACACCAGCTGATCAACCAACTACTTTATTTTTCTTTCCGTCTACTATTGTTCCAAATCATGCTTAGGGCTAGTATAGCTAGCAATCAGGGAAATTCTTGATTTTTAAATCTTGTTCATAAAGGAAACACGTCAACAGTGAAGCAAAAATCGAGAGGAACGCTGTAATGCCAGAATCCACTCAGCATGCCAACTAAAAATGCCAAAACATGAGAAGAGAGAAATGAGACTGTACCCTGCTAATACCGATTAACATTGTTCCATTACTGTAGAATTACAGTTCTTTAGTTGGGAATACTTCACAAATACAAGCAAATGAGACCTGGGGGGAGGCAAGGAAAAACCCATAGCAAAGCAATGAATTATGCTTTTCCTGCTTGTTATTTATCATTTTAATATAGGTAGCTCTCAGTCATTTGTAGGCAGGATCCTTGTGCCACACGTTGGGAGGACACCTGAGCTGAATGCCCTGCACAGAGCCATCACAGGCCAAGACAGTCTTCTGTAACCATCACTGGCGAGCGCAGCAGCTGACCTGCTTCCAAAGCCAGCCGCCAGTCTGAGGCATCATAACTGCTTTTTGGAAACACAGAGCCCAAGTGGAGTTGCCACCTGAGCTGAAGGTGTGTCTACACGACGCTCCCCAAACTGAAAACAGCCGATAAGCACAGTCCAGAGGCACACAAAGCAGACCGCGTGGAGGCGGGTTAGTCCTAGGACTCCACTGTTTCAGTTCATTGCCAGGACCAGCTCCAGCCAAAGTGTGCCTGCGTGATGCTCTCCAGAGCCCTCAGCTCCCACCAGGCTCAGTGCTCACCAGCGGCCTCCCAACGCCACACGGTTCCCTCCTGCCCCACGCCGTACTTCAGTCAGCGCGCCC
The DNA here is from genome assembly GCA_013398295.1 of Chionis minor. Classification (NCBI taxonomy): domain Eukaryota; kingdom Metazoa; phylum Chordata; class Aves; order Charadriiformes; family Chionidae; genus Chionis; species Chionis minor. The sequence continues at coordinate 65,668 of VZSF01001697.1, forward strand.
TTAGCACTCGGAGCTGGGAATCCAATGGAACTGGAGCTCTGACCTTTTCCATTGTTCTGTGTAACAGACCCTTGTCTGTACTTTTGGCAACAATTGATCCTTCTTTCCTCACAAGGTCGTCAGAGAGAAATGGCATGTATGCTTTTACACACCGAACAGTAAAACAATGGTTTAAAAATAACAACAAACTGTCCTTTATGCTAATTTAAACAGTTTGGCTAAAACTAAAAATAAGATGATTGATGAAATCCCTGATCCATATCAATCACAACGATTACAACCTTCATTTTAGTTCTCATTAAGAATATTTTGTAAGTTTATTCACAAGTACAATTACAAGTTTTCTATCGTGGCTACATTCCTTCTTGGAAGTTGAACTTAGTCCTGTATAAAAAAAAAATTCCATTTGCTTGCAACACCTTCCCCCTTGTTAGTCACGATATCTCCTCCACCAACAAACACTAGATAGTTTCTTGCTAAATTTCAGTCTGAAACTCAGTTTTATAGTGTACTTTCTGTCTTCTGTAGTAACAAGCATCCATTAATTCCTTTGGATAATAAAATTAACTGTAAGACATGAGGAAAAAAAAATTGCCTCTACAGTTTAATTTAATTCTGTCACAAACAAAGTTAAAAGTTAACGGCATACTGTGAATATTAGCAGTACACTATCTGACATCGACTATCCACGAAAAAGGCCACTATCTCTGTCAGAGCATTAGCAAGCGACTATCACCTTTCACCACTCTGGGAACAGGAGGAACGAAGACGCTTTGACAAAATTCCTATGTTGCATCAGCGTTTTGCAGACAAAATTATGACTTAAAGCTACTTAAGTTAAATTACTTACACTATTATCACTTACAATCCATGAATGGTCTCTCTTCTAACATAAGGCACACATTCACAGCCAAAAAAACTTTATGTGCCTTCACTGTTTGCTTACCCTGACTAACGGCTGGCACCCTACCAGCCTTCAGGTACAGCTGACATGTCACTGTCAGACTCTGTCTTCATACCAAAATGGACTTGGATAGGGAGGGAAAAACAGACATTCATATTTAAAGTCTTGGGGCAGGTTAGCACAGGAGATAGAAGACAACTTAAGCTAGAAATGTTTTTCATCTTCCACCTCTGATCAAAAATAATTCTGCCATAGCAATATTGTGTACCTCAGACCCTATCCCTCCACCTCACCGTTGCTACAAAAATCTTATTCAACTTAGTGAATGCCAAGCCAAGATCAGATAACATTTCAGACTTTACTAAAACAACTTTTAAAGACACTGCTGGCTCCTTCAGCTAATCAGTGTTCTTTAAAAATTATTAATGCTATATCAAACACAAAGGAAAACAGGACTATGTGACACAGAGGTATACATGATGGAACTTTGTCTCTAGTTTTCTAGAGCAGCGCTCTCCCATAAAGCTGTATCACTCAAATATAAGGCATAGTTTTCCTAGCACACGCAAAGCATACAAATTAATGTAGTAACTTTGACCAGTGCAAGACTATATAAACTTACTCAGATTGTAATTAGTAGGTTTCAAATTTTACAACGGCTTTTCTTCTTTTTTCTTTTTTTCATTACAGGTCTTCAACTTTCACCTTTATTTTTCTCAAAGTTACTTAAAATTATTTTCTTACAATTAATTCCACAAAGACAGACACACAAGGTGGTACGCACCATCATTTCAGAGGAAAACAATACTTAGAACTATGGGTTCTTTGGATGACAATAACAACAACGAATCTGCACAAAGTAAGAATACCCTTCTAAATAACTTCAACCATTTATTTAATTCCTAAAACAAAAGCAAGACACACAAAGCAAATATGTTGCATTTTTCAGCCACTTGCAAGGCACAGGCAATGGGATCATTAGGCTTCTCCCTTTTTATTTCTTCTGTACTCAGAACACTAATCCTACCGAGTCACACCAATTGCCCAAGATTCAGCCTCTGATACAATTACATTTAAAGAAGCAGATGCCTATGAAAACATAAAAAAGAGTAAGGTAAGCATTAGTTGTATTTCCCTATAACACACCTTTCAGCGACCAACAATTTGCAGCTTCGTAACTCCTGAGTCAGAAAGGGTGCTTCAACTGCATAAATGTAATCATAAATCACACATAAAACAAATAATTAAGTGTTCTGAAACAAAATGCATCTCCTCTGACAAAAATCTCACCTCTGGCTGTATCTTCAAAATTTCTCTCTTCAAAATAAGTTCTAGAACATAATCTCCTTCAAATAAAATACCGAGATGCTGAAATCATATTTCCAAACATATTTTCTATATTTTTTTCAACTAAGCCTCTGAACAAAATTTATAAAAACTTGGACATCATCTGCCTTCTAAAGAAAACACTCTTTCTCATTATACATTGTGTCTAGTCTCATTGAAATACTGTACCAAAAACCCAGCAGTCAATATTACACCTATCAATCAGAAGCCAGGCCAGAACAATCTAACTACATGAGTTCCATTACTTATACTTTAGTTGTGGTGAAAGTACACGGGCTCTTGCATGGGCTCTTTTGGGATACCTACAACCAGCCTCTCCTGTGTTGTAAAATTCATTAATTTTGTTGAGGCCCCATTATACTCCAATTTACACAAATGTGAAGGCTTGGAACATCAATAAAATTTTGGTTTCTCTCTGTGATTCTATTTGAAGTTCCCTATTACACACAAAACACAACTGCAGTTGATTATTTTAGGACAGAAGCAGCAAACTCTTCTCAGAAGAAAAAATAATAATTTCCTAATAATTCGTAATTGTCCTAAAATAAATTTATCATCAGATTTATAAAGTACAGACAAAAGAAATATAGTACCTCCTGAAAAAAGCCACTGCCAAACTTAGTGGTTGACTGTTTAGATGTTGGTAAAAGAAATGCAAATACTGCCACAGATTTTCCATGCAAATATGTGCTAGTCATTTGATTTCTCTGCCTCAGTTCTGCATAATTAAAAATAGCATTTTACTGCCCTATTAGAATTTTGCAAGATTAAATACCCTCATCAGTGTTTGGATACTGCAGTATCCGAGGAAATGCATGATGCATTTCTTGAGGCAGAAAACTTAAAGACTACCCATTGCTAACAACCTTCTTAGAGAGAAGTCTCGGCAGGTTTGAGCTCCCTAAGCTTTAGATTTTACTGAAGTTTATTTTTAAAAAAATCCAATCTTATTGGATCGGATACTGAATAGAACTGAGCTATTTTTCTGCTACCAAGTCTCAGGATGTTAAAACTGCCTAGAATTTCAAGAAATAACAAAACCAGATCAAAACACTCCCAAACCCAACACTTAAAATGTACATGATTTGAAGCAGTTAAAACAAATATGAATAAAAACTGACAGAATACTCTACTAAACCAAGGCTTCACGTACATAGTTCTATTTCTCCAGTTGCACATCTCCAAAATGAAATACTTAAGTTTTCAGTAATTGAAGTTACAAAGAAAAGAATGGCTACAGAAAGTCTTCAAAAGAACGGCTAAAGAAAATCTTCACTCACAGACTAAAATTACAACCAGTTTCTAGCACAATAAAAAAAAAATCCTCAAACACCCATTATATCAATGTAAACACCACAGAATTAACAAAAAAATTCAACACTCCCGTCAGCCCTCTCTCCCCCTCTCCCACTGAAAGTCTTGTTTTCTTCCCAAGGCTAAATAAATAACTTCCCCCCCTATATAAATGCAAATACTAAAATTCCAAAGCATTTTAAAAACAGAAATGTAACTACTTCATCTCTTCAGTATAATTTAAGTAGTTCTGAAAAACTGAAACGGATTGCAAATTTTTCTTTCTTTTTGCTGTTACTCGTCAAGAAATTCTGATTACATATGGTTCCACATCACTGAAGTTAAAAGTAATTAATTTTGTTCTTTTTGTCTGTCAAATAAAATGAACAAATGCATTTGTTGGCCCATTCTACAAAAAGCACCACTTTAATATTAGCCACTCTGCGCTTCACTGGCGTGCTCAGAACTGCACAGAAGAATACATCCAACCAGACTCTGTTTAGACAAGATTGTAAATAACCTCTAACAGACAATGCCAACATAGAAAGAAATCAGAATTCCCTGTTGAACCATTAACTTCAGTAAAGCCATTAACCAACTTCTTCAGTTTACCTGTACCCCCATTTACAGTATTCCTAAAAAGTCCTTATGGAAGCACTTGTAGAAGGTGTCCTATGAAAGCACTGCCAGCTGCTCCAAGGCAGACTAAGCGGCAGTGACTGAGCTGACATGAGGCCACCTCACCTCATTCCTTCAGAAGACTCTGTAGGGTCCCACCACGCATGAGGCAGCCTAGCCAAGATAGACATCACTCAACGCAGTAAACTGAGCAGAATGAAAACAAGGATTAAAATCTGGCAAGACAATGCTGAAAACAACAGTGAGACAAGCGGGGCACAAATAATTCAGATGTTTCGATGTCTTACAGCAAACACTAACAAATCCAAGGAACTCAAACTACCTTTCACCCAGAAATATTACAACAGAGCAGGAAGGTGAGCACATTAGAGATACATGAGAATGATGATGATTACTCTGTAAACAAGGTGTATCACAGGCATGTCACACTAATAAATGGTGCCAGGATCTACTTGCAGAGCCTCACAAACCAAGCCACAGCAGAAGTAGCATTTCAGAAGGAAGATCAGCAAGAGACTTAACTTTTCACATCAAATATACAGTCTTATTTTTAATCGGCTAGAGGAACAGATTTTCCATGTTAGAGAACTACTTTGATTATTCTGAATTTTGATATTACAATGCACACTGTCACAGCTGAAATGAGGGGAAGCACTTAAAATGACAGCTCTTCCCTGGGAGGAAAGAAAAAGAATTACTGGGAAAGTAAAATCTACAGAAGCTCCTTTGCCTGTGGAACACACGATGTTGGTTTCAGATTGCCCAGCTGAACTCAAAACTGAAACACTCCAAGTGTTTCACTTTCAGAAAGGGACACTGATGGGGTATTCCACTCATTTCTATCCTGTCAGTGTTATTTTTCACTGAGAATATACACCAAAGGCATCTTTAGTGATAAGTTCTTGTTTTTCATAAACATTTATAAATAACTGAAAAGGGGGTGGCTTTAGCTCCTTTCCCACACATTTTCTACTCAGCCTCCCTGTTAGCTCACAGTTAATATCCTTCTCCCTAAAACAATGCTGAAAAAAGCAGTAGGCCAACTTGGGCAAAAAAGTGCCAGCTTCATGACAAGCTGAACCAATCCTTGGAATTCCTCTTCCCTGAAGCCAGCAGTTAATTGACAGTCTGCAGTTTCCATAATTATCTAGGGTCAAAAATCTCCTCTGCAACAATTTTCCCTCCTTTTGGCAAACCTGGCCTAAACAGAAAAAAACTCAGCTCAGAGACATGTAATTGGATGCATTTGAAGGTGTTGCCTAACTAAGGGGATAAATTTCAAGAACAATGAATTTAAGTTGCAAGAGTATTTTATTACAAGAAATTGCACCATGGGAATCATGGTCAAAGCATTTCTACGTTCTAATACAACAAACTATATGCTGTAGTACCTTAACATCCCTACTTACTTACAATCATATGTAACTCATGCATATTATCTAAAGAGTGTGATCACAAAACATTCAATAACTGCTATAGTTAATAAAACACAGGAAAAATCATTTCAGGTCGCATCAGGTCGACAGTTCTACATTACTAAACTACCAGCTTCATTTCCTACTACTCTAAATAGTAAACCTGAATCTTTCCTTTCCTCCCACTCCTGTGGTGCCTCAAACCATTACAGCAGCTGCATTTAGAACGAGATTAACATCCAAAGCAAATGCAAGAAGTGCCTTCACCCCTTACTGTGCATAAGGGAGAAAAACCATGCAAAACCCACAGTGTTTCTTAAACACCTACTCTTAGTATCATGTGTGATTTTATGAATACTCACACCAGAACCTGTATTTATCACAGCTTATAAAATTTCAGAAAAAATAAGCTTACAGCAGGGAGCAAAACGTTCTTCCAGTTCTCTTCACAGTATAGATTAAGTTTACAATGCTTGACATCAAGTTTAGAATGAAGTATGCACTACATTAAGTCCAGAGTTACAGATTTTATTCTTGCGACAACATCTAAATGACACTTCAGAACTGCTTTAGCAGTAACTTCTTCATCAAACGTAGCCTAACCTACATTACTAATTAGCCTGTCATGACAGATTGGCAGACAGGCTTTTGGTTCTTAAAGCACATTTCACCACTATTTGCCTGCATCAAACTTACAGATAAACCTGCATTTCTCAGGAATGATTCTCTGGGAGTAATTTTATGATTAAGGTTGTGAAATATGCCAGAAATAGACTTCCCATCAAACTCCTAAGAACACCATTAATTCTAACTCCTTAAATGGAGGGTTAGAGTCTCTTAATTACAGCTTCAACAGTGCAGTGTCCTGAAGGTTTTTTCTTTTGTTAAATTCCAATATTATGTTCCTTACACACTGTCAAAGGTTACCAGACTCGATTGTGAAAATCCACAATGACTTTTGTTACCACTGACTAGTACCCCTTCCTGTTGAAATATTCCCAAGTATGGTAAAAAGAAGGTTCAGAAAACAGAAAGTATTTGGGATTTATCCAGAGATTTGGGCTCTTTGAGGATGACAATGGCTTACCTCCTCAAATATCTTGGCAACTTAAATGATTCTTTAATATTAGTTTAACAGTAGTCTTAATCAACATTCTTTTGCCAAGAAAAGGTGCACCCCTCAAAAATGTCTGTACAACATTGTCACCAAACAGTAAGCCATTATGGACGACCAGGTTCCACAGCAGGAGCATGCTAACAGGACTAATCAAATGCTGATGACTGGCCAAACTGAGAAATTTCTCCTTCTGAACTGAGAGATATTTATGCTCCTCAAAACAGTGGAAAACAATTTAGTTCCAGATGTATTCTCTGTAATCCATCACCCTAAATGGTTCCAAAATCATTTCCAACTATTACATAGCCCTGATTAGCTGTCCAGCAGAGGAGAATGCACAGTTATCATAGCAATACTATCAACTACACCAATGTCCAAATACATACGAAATTAAGAGCAGCTTTTGACTGCCCTCCTGCTTCAGGAATCTGATTTTCAAAAATCTTCTTGCTAGGCAAGAACAAAAGCAGAGCACTCAACTTTCATTCTGAGAAAAGAAAGCAAAAATAACACTACTGCTTGACAACTTTTCCAAGTTTCCCGAGAACATGAGAGCTTACTTTACAGCTGACGTTATCTTATGAAAACTGCCAAGAAGTTCATCCAGATAATACCACATTCCCAAGAGGCCTGAGGAAAGAAGGGCCCAGGGACACTTTCTGAGGGACTTCTTCATTCCCATCTCCCTGGCGCAAATCCAGTTAAGTGATGGATAAAGGCAGCAGGCTTCTCCTGAAAGCAGGCTGCCACCAACTGAAAAGCCTACTGCTCCTTCAGCCTCTCTCAGGACACCACGAAAGGGGCCAATGTAAAGAGGCTGTGTTTACTGGTGAAAATTAGCCTGGTGTTCACAATAACACTTTTCAAAAGTATCTACTGGTGATCCTACTAGGCAAAAGCAGCAGGTAAGGTGTTGGAATCCTCCGCACATAGAAAACAGCAAATAACTCACCAAATTAAGAGCTGGGTGCTGCTACCCTGCATTATGAAACTTACAGAGCTGAGAAGCACATCTGTCAGACCCAGCTTTAGAGAAACCCACTCACGTAGTCTGATCTTCACTGCTAGATTGCGGCCTTAGGAAGTAAAAGAGTGAACGTTTGCCAGAACCTCAGCTATCACTTTTTAATCTTATTAGTTCAAATCATTCTCACAGATAATATTACCAACGCTTCAATCCTCTAATGGTCCATGGAAAATTGGCAAGCAGTGCTATCTCTTCCTCATTTTCAACTGCCAAATTACACTAGAAGACAGTGCAACAATTAGGAAAAATTATTTACTGCTTTTCAAAAATAAGTTATTGCCAACTTTGCCACCAATAGAACTATAAATTGAAGGGCAGTCTTCAGCAGAAAAATGTTCTTAATGGTTCAAAATGGGAAGAAAAACAAGCTATGCTTTATTAAGATACAACAGACTAAGAAATCCTGACAACATACACACAGAATTTGTGTCACAGCCCTTTGTTTATGCACTAATCCTTCCCCCTGCCCCAGGAAAACATGCGTACTTTTCAAACAGTTTTGAGGTTGGTTTTTTTTTTTTTTTTTTAAGAGCTGGAAGATTAGATTGGAGCCCTGACTTCTAAAGTTGGGTAATATGTATTCATAGTTGAAAGCTACAGCAAGTATCAAGACATTTGTTCCACAAAACATATACAATGTTATACTGCTGTAAGAAAATAATTTACGATGGCGGTGGAGGATGCTTATCCAAATACGAGGAAAAAGTCCCTTAATATTATGCTGTTCCCCAGACAAAGCTTCTATCACTCAAACAGGCATCAGCAGCAGGTAGGAGACAAACTGTATTACACAATCACAAATCAGACGTGCAAAACAAATTTTTAACTGCCTGTTATTTTACCTTCAGTCTGGACACATTAGCATAATTTTTGTCGAGCAAAAAGCCAGACATTTCCTTTCCATCTAGTTCGGTCTTGGAACAAGCAAGGTGGGGATGAAACCTGATCGCAGCCCGTCTAGTTTCACTCCAAAGGGAAAGAAGAAAGCCCCCGCAGGACTTCACCTTAAAGCCCTGAACAAAACACGCTTTTGACAATTTTCTGATGGCTGCCTGTGAAGCAATTGTAGATGGTGCTTTTCACTTTTCACCCTTTCGGCACCGCTCCAGCGCGAGCGTTTCTCACTGCTTGTTTTGCTCTGCTGCAACGTTACTCCGGCCGAGCAGGCCGGCTCCTCTCCCACAAGCATCCCCCCCTCGCCGGCAGCCCCACGTCGCCAGGCAGGGCCGGCGGCATCCCCCGCCGCCCCCGCGGCTGTCACCGACCAGGCCGCAGCCATCGCCGCCCGCTGCCAGGAGGCGCCCCCGGGCCCGGCC
>VZSF01001697.1:85048-141041 GCA_013398295.1 Chionis minor
CGGGCGCGGGGCGAGCTGCGCCGGGCGGGGGTGGCCGCCTGCGGCTGGCTCCGGGAACCAGCGGCCCGGGTCGCCGCCTGGGGTAGCCCGTTCCGGCCCGTGATTCCGCGCCCCCCCCGCCGCGGGGTGGGAATTTGGGAAGCCGAACGTGGTGCCCAGCGCTAGCGGGCAGGGGCTGAGCAGGGGCGGGGGAAAGCCCCCGTCTGGCAGATCAGAAGAGAACTCACGTTGGTGTTTATCAGTGCTTGAAGCACCTACTTGCACTTCTTCAAAATCTGTCTTGTCCGCTAACTCTTGGGGAAAAAAACCCAACCCACCATTAATTTCCACGTGCTTAAAACAAAACTGAGAACAAGCAATGTCCTGACTTCTAGGCTGACATTCATCGTGAGAACAATTTTACCTTGGCTACCGGCGGGTGAACTCTCTGCCGTTCGAATCCCATAGAGCAAAGCCGACCCGCTGCAGCTGGAGCAGGAGTTCAAGCACTGGTGCAGAAAGCCAGGAATACGATTGTCAAGGCTTTCTTCTCCCTAGCATCTTGAACACAGTCAAATCGGCTCATATATTGCAGCAGCACCTTTTGAAAAGTGCTTTTACTCGATGTAATTTTTTTCTAGCTGGCAGGTTAATGTTACCTCCTCTTTGAATTCCCAACCTCGTGCTCCATGTGTGAATTTGCTAATGAACGCTGACTCCTGCCACTGATTTTTATATGTCTGGAGAAGATTATCGAACCGTGTTAGTTTTCACCTTAGGTGCTGATTCAGTATCTCCCACTTCCTTCTCTCCCATCTTACATTAATATCAAACGGGATTAAGACATGCAAAATTGCATATTCCGTGTGGAAACAGAAACATAAGTTTTAGGAATAAATTCTTACAATCTTTTATGGATACAATGAAAGAGAAAAACAAACATTTGAAATAGAACAATATTTCACTACGCAGGATAAATAAGTAGTAAGAGCAGTATATTTGTCCATTTGTCCAGACAGCGCAATATAGCAAAGTGTTTCTGGAGTTTTAACAAACTATTACATAATTGCATCTTAACAACTATTCTAATAATAAAAAAAAAAAGTATAGCTTATCTTTCTTTCTAATAAAGATTTAAGGGACTAAAATGATCAGTACCCAATCTTACTGAAAGTCCCAACTGGAAATGCTACCTTTATTATGGAAAGTGTTTTCCATTTCCTGGTGATTTGCAATACTCAGTACAAGGGCTTTGCTGACATCCAAAGTCAAAGCCACTGACAACTAAATAAATCCATCTTCAGAAATTTGTGTTCAAATAAAAAAAAAAAATTAAGAAAAACGTATTTGCAGTCTTTGCTTCTGAGTACAGTCCAAGATTACTTCTCTCTGCAACCCTTTTGTTACAGAATGAGGTGCAGAGAATGAGTTGTCAGATTAGATGTATTATGACTTCTCAGGCTCGGACTAGGACAGAGCTGTTGCTGTCACCATTTGTGCTGCCAGCTGGATGTAAGCTCACTGTCACCTTCCTCTTGTCAAACACTTCACTATAAAACAGAGCAGTTTTACTGTGATATTCTAGTCATTCCTCATTTCCACAGTGTTGGGAGACAACCTCAAATGAACGCACTCAGATTTAAAATCCATTGTAAAATCTAAGTAACACCTGTGGGGGCAAATTTTGGAGCTCTGGCAGATCGGATTCATGGGCTTAAAGTAGAAGAGATCAAGGAGAGGAGTAATTCTTACCATGTGGGGGAAGCCTGACTACCTTTATGTGAGTGTGAAATGATGTCATAAAGTGCTGGAATAGGCCACGCCAGTGACCACATAGCGGTAGGCACCGGGTGCAAGGGCTGTTAAGGGGCTGATACTGAAGTCCATCCCATCCGAGGCGGACAGAGAGCCGTCACGATCCCTGCAACTCTCACACTGTCACAGAATACCCTCTTTCCAGTGTTAGCCAGCGCCTTATGCTGAGGGAAGAGTGTAAGAACAGGAGATGTGTTAAATATTTATCCAAATGTTTATTTGGATATATTGTAAATATTTCTCTGAATGTTTATAAGCGCTCTGAATCAGCCTCTGAGTATTTCTCAGACCGCTCTGCTTTGTCACTCAGGCCCTTCCTTAGCCAGAGCTCATGTCCCTGTACAGCATGCTTGCTGTGGCTTTGTGTACAAGGAAAGGACTGAGTAACTTCCCAACATCAGACAAGAAGTTAATCTAAAGTTATTGTAATTTTTTAATGACTACTTTTAACTCTCAAAATAGCCATCCACAGCTCTGGTTATGCCTGTAAGTCTATATTAAATAATTTTTTGTACTTTCTTAGCCTTTGTGGATTGAAACCTGGAGTTTCAAGGCAACTTGCTAGCATGATGTTAATGAGAATGTGGTATAGCTCTGCATTAAGGATGGAACATATGGTACACTATTTTGAAAATCTTAATTATATAAACATGGATTAATTATGTGGAAGGCGTAGCGCATGCCTTGGGTTATTGTGCTGGTTCTGGGCTGGGTGGTGAGGGTCAAACCACCACGGTTTATTTTTTTTAGTTTCAATTTCCATTTGAGAAATTCAATTTAAGTTTTATATCAAATTCCAGTTTGATTAAAAGATACTGTTGCGTTCTTTCTTGTATGTTGGAAGGGTTATCAGCTGGTAGCATTGTTCGGTTCTCTTAAAAAAGTATTAAAAAACTAGCCAGCACCATCAAATGTGTGAGCTAAATACACCTGCCTCTAGAAGCCAGGAGCATAGAGAACCCATCTTTCAACGGTTTGGAGCCTGGTTTTCAAAGATGACTGCTCAACACGTTTGAAAACTGAATCCTAATGGTAACTTCAGTTTGACAGTCACAAACGGAAACATTCAGATCAGTAGTCAGTTCTGAAAATTGTGAGTTGAGAGGCCGTGAAAAACGTGAAAATTATGTGCATAGGTTCTGGTCCTTTACTTATACAAACCTCCGACCTGAAAGTGTAGCTTCGATGCAGAGTTCGTGACGTGTTTTCAAATAAAGAAATATGAGTATTTAATAGTAAAAATACATAGTCACTGCTAGTGAAAAGTCTGATGGACCTGTGGTGTGGGGGGTCCCCTCATTTCAAGCCAATCCTCTGAAGGTAAACAAGTCGTTCCTATCCTTTTCCAAGTAAAGAGATAAAAGAGTGTAATGTTTACGTAACATTATATAATACTTTTGTCTAAGTGTATTTTTCATAATCTCCTAAGAACACTGACAAGTGAAGAAGCAAAGATACTCTGTGAATAAAATATTCTACTAAATTATTTACTGTGGATGGATATTTTTAGAATTCTAATTTGAAATGTATCCATTCTCTTTTTTTTGTAGGTGGCTGGTATTAGGTATTGCCATGGTGCGGTTTTATATACAGAAAGGAACACATAGAGGCTTATTCAGAAGCGTTCAAAAGACGCTTAAATTTTTCCAGACATTTGCTTTGCTTGAGGTAAATTTTAAACATTAGTTTGCTTTACTGGATGCTGCATATCATAGGCAAAGCACGTTATTATTAAACTGAATTTAATATCAAAATATTACATTAGTGTTTAAGGTCCTTTTAACTTTATTATTCAAAAAGATTTTTCGGAGGGCAGGGTGACTAGTTGAAACAAATGGGCACATTTTTTAAAACCTAATTCTGATAATGCTTTAAATCAAATACTGCCTGGGAACTGCTTTGATTTGGGAGTCTTTAACTCAAAAGGCAAAATCTCTGAAGACATTCCAGCCAGCAGATCAACCTTCTAGCCTAGTAGATATCTTGTCTACGTGTCCAGAGATGATAACTTCCCTTTTATTCCTTATGCCAGGCTCATTGTGTTTCTGTGCCTTTCCTGCTTCTGCATATTTCCGGACTCGATTCACATGCCCCATCTAATCCATTACAAAAGAGTCTGTGCAAGCTGTGCAAAGTATTCTTTAAATAATAAGACTTTTGCCAACTATGCACTTATGGTCTCAGTTTACAGTACATCCGTGGAATGAAACCTATGAAATGGGTGTATTGAGCACTTACAGTTCTTTCCCAGGCGCAACAAAGAGTCCCTACCTACATTTTAACTTTTTTTCTCAATCTGCCTATAACATCTGTAGCTTAAGTAACTATGAAAATCATGTGGCGAGCTGTGTATAGGCTTTTATGCTATTAAACTTCCACGATAAGTAATTCTGCTCAAGTCTGTCAAAGTAATGAAAAGCACTCTATTGGCTAAACATTACTGACCAGAAAATACAATAAATCTGAAGCTTCGTAGCTGTCATTGGCAAAATTATGATAGTGTTATTAATCCATAATGAATAAAGAACATCTTAAAATTGCTATGCGTTTATCATCGCTTATATGACTCCCTGCACACTGTCCTGTAAAATTTTTCTTTGAATAAGATAATGGAAGGGTAACTTACTAGTTGAAAAAAATTAATGCTTTGTCAGTATCCAAATATGTAATGTATACAATCAATTAGGAAAGTGCATCTATTTCATGTGTTTGCACATATCGGATGCTGAGCCCATCACAGCATTAGTTGCTAGGGCTCTAACGGGTATTTCTTTTAAAGACCATTAGTTGGAGACAAAAAAACAGTTCTTCGGAATTAAGGCAAGGTTTATATTAATATTAAGGGCCGTATTTATAGTACAGAGAGTAACATACTCTACATCAGTAACCTTTGACTTATTTTTATTTACAGGTAGTCCACTGTGCAGTTGGTGAGTTCTTTGTTTTAATTCCTCTTGTAACGAATTAAAACATGAATTATGGAACAGAGATAACATGTTTCTCTTTTTAAGGAATAGTTCGCACATCTGCGCTTGTGACTGGGGTCCAAGTGAGTTCAAGAATCTTCATGGTGTGGTTCATTGCACATAGTATAAAACAGGTATGTGTGTGAGCAAGTCGCGTTTTGATTAATTTTGGGGAGAAGCTGTTAATACAGTTCTCACTTCACCAGGAAGACCAATTTAAAAATTAATGACATCCCTCCAGAGAATGCTTGCATACTTGAGTGTGATTTTGGAAGTCGGAGTTACAGGATGGAATTTATGTGCTTCTACCTGGGTCTGGGTCTGGGTCTTAACTGTGAATCAGCCCTTCGGCATCGTGCTGGCTGTGGTCTGCCTAAGCGAGATCAATGACTGCTGCTACTATTTACCAGCAAATCTACCACAGTGTTACCATTTCCCTTTGAAAAACTTAAATTAGCACTTACTGAATTAATCGTGAAAATATGTCTTAAATTGAATTTACTTGCATAAACACAGTTGTGATTTTGCAATTTATTTTAGGAACATTCTCACAATTTTAATGTTATAGTAATATTAATATTTGATGGCATGCCTACTGCATTGTTTTCATTAAAAATATATCAAGTCATCCAGCATGCCATAGTGGTGCTTAAGGTCCTGTATAAATGACGGTAGTTTATTTGCCTGGCCGTAGGTGGTTATTCTAAGTCTAGTGATTTGTTAGCAGAATGAAGCAAGCAGTCTGCTTACAGCTAGTAGATTTAGTTTAGACATTCAGTTCAGTTTCTGAGGTCTGCTTTCTGTGAAGGGCACGTAAGAATTAAGTGATAGATACCGAGTCTGTGCTCCTGAATTTCATTACTTAAAAAGCTGAGCCATTAAACTGTCTCACCAGCAGATGGCATATGCCTTTCTGCCGATGGGGTATCGTAGCACCTGCCTCAGTTTTCAAATCTCTTTGTTTCAGTTCCCAGAGGAGTTGTTTTCTACACTTCATCTTTTCCTTTCCCGTTGCTTTTCTTAACATGGAATAGGCTTTTCATAGCGCGCTTTTTTTTTTTTTTTTTTTTTTTTGTGTAAACTAGGTGTGTTCATTTGTGTCTTAAGGAAAAAAGTTTCAAAGATCTACAAGTTTTTTTGTGTTGAATACGAATACTGGGATATAGCACTGCATTTTGCATTTTGTTACTACCTGCAGTGGATTAAATCTTTAGTATATCCAGTAATTTCTTTTGTTTCCTCTATCTCAGTACAGTAGGTCAAGCTGTGTCCAAGAAAAAGTACATATGAATGTATGTCTGATTGTATTTCACGCTGTTACTGCTTAGCAGGCATGAATGTTCGGGGTCACTTTAGGTGGTGAGAGGCTTGTTAGTGATAATAGCCAGATGCAGATCTCTGTACTTGACTGGAGATTTGCAAGGCAACAGATAGGAATTCTCTGAATACTTACTTAAAGCTCTTCTGCTTTGATTTAGCACTGTGACATGAATCCAAGTTTGGGTTATCAATGTTTGTCTCTAATTGCATGAGGCAAAGAACAGCCTAATTCTGTCTTTCCCTTTGCTTATTTGTTTGACTGTCTTTGCACTTCAGTTGTTGCTACTTGTTTGTGAGTTTGGCAGTATTTTTGTATCTCCTTTTCTTTTGTGATGCTAGTGAGATCCTTTCACTAAAAGTGCACCTTCTTTGACTGACACAGTGAGGGCGCGATTTCATGAGATGATGAGCACTTACAATTCTCCTTGACTTTTGACAGAGTTGTGCATTTGCAGCATCTTTGAGATGTGTTAAGCTTTGTCACCGTGTTGCATTTTATTTTAAAAAATCGTTTCCCTTTTTTGTAATTTTAACGAAACTTGTGTTACTTTATTTTATTTCGCAGACATCCCTGGAGCTTTTCAGCCTTCAGGCATGGAAGTGTATTACAAAATTCCTCCCCTTTTAAAGAAAAGAAAATTACTTGCCTGTAATTCTTCTTCTCAGAAGGTAGTGTTTGTAATAGATTCCCCAGGTGCCTTCTTTGTATTTGGGGACTTTTGTTTATTTGTTCACTTAGACTGAAAAGAAACTGATGTTTTGAAACAGCAAAGAGACGTGCTACCTACCGATGAGGCAGTTTAATGACTCAGAACTTAAAGCTTAAACGGAATTGTTGAGTGAGTTTACCCAAAGTTCCTGATCTACCACCTACTCTTCATTTAGTGATCCATCCGTGTTCCTTAACTATCTTACAGCTCCCTGAATTCTGCTAAATTTGATCTTCTGCGACCAAGTTCCAGTTAGTAGATTACACTAAGCAATACTAAAGTGTCACGGAAATGTGCATTATATGGTGAGGAAGAAGCAAGATAAAAAGTACGAGAAAGGCTAGGAGACAGAGTAGTGAAATGCAGAATGGGTAAAACTGATGTTGAAAGCAACATATCTTCTGTAGTGTTGTTTTCTTCTTACTGTTCTGAGGAGTAAGAAAGTAAACAAGTAAATCAACCACAAATAAAAAGAGGGAGACAGTTAGATAGCGCAGTGAAAATGCAGGTAGAGAATAAGGAGGAGGAATAAGGTTAATTATAGGGGTTTGTATTTTGGTATTTGGATAGTGGATAAAGGTTGTTCAGTTTGCAAAATGTCTGTTTGTTAATAAACACATGCAATAAAGAACTGTACATGGTAATGGTTTCAGCATGTCACTTTTACGCCAAAATTTTCTTGCTTTACAAGATGTTAGTTCTGTTCCAAATATCTGAAACAGAAGTCTGTTGCAGTTTGCACAGAAAAGAAGCTTAAGGATGAAGAAAGTGTTGGTTCTTTATACTTCTGCAGATCCAGAATGAGGAGAGCGTTATTCTTTTTCTGGTCGTATGGACTGTGACAGAGATTACTCGATATTCCTTCTACACATTCAACCTGCTCAACCATTTGCCATACTTCATTAAATGGGCCAGGTGGAGATTTCTTGCACTTCAGTTTCTCATGGTTCTGTGCATGTTAGTTTCACGCATGCTGAGCTAACACACAGGAGAGCAGATGTTTGAGCTTTGGTCATGTGTCAGCAGAGTGCAAGTCAGTTGCTTTCTGTATTTGGAATCACTGTTACTTGGTTTAAAATGTTAAAAAAATTGTAGCTGAGATTTTGGGGTGTGATTTGTGCTTTGCTTTCTGTGTCTCGTGGTTTGAACTCTGCTTTCATTTAATATTTTTCTTTATCTTTGGAGCCATCTTTTAACTTACAGTATGACTCCTTGAGATGCTTTTGAATACAGTGCCCAAAATTAAGCACCTGTGCTAGTCTTTGTGGATTTCAGGTCTTTGAAAATGTGGGAGGAGTTGTGTGCATATTACTACTTTATGAGAAGTTCTGCTTTATCAGAGCTTTTGTAAGGTTATATCCGTGTAGTGAAGGTAAATATTGAGTTAGTTTGGCCCGCAGAAAAAGTCTGTTCGGTATCAAAATTGCTTTGATTGTGAAACAGACTTAAAATTGGCCACTAGATCACGTATATTACAGAGACCGCATGTTTATCAGGAGGCTTAACTGGAAGAGTAGCGTTCTCTGTAGTCACTATTCGCAAAATACACGTAAGACAGACAGACTCACACTGTTAGGAAGATGTCTAACCTACATTCAGCGCAGGTGACTCTTATTTAAAAGCGTGTGTTTGTTTATTTTCCTTTATTTTTGTTTTCTAGATAATGCTGTTTTGATGCTTCTAATACAGTTCCTTGATATGTCTGATATTTATGTCCATTCTTACAATACATTCTCTTTTTGCTAATACCTAAGGTAGTAGGCTTGGTTATGTTTAAGCACTAAATGGCAAACTTAAAAATAAGCAGGTCTGGTTTCATTAATAATTTTTTATTTAGGCTTCAGAAAGAGAAATGCATTCAGAAAGTACTACATTGACAGATACACTTCTTGCCATCAAGTCAGTGTGTCTTCAATGACAGAATTTTTGTTTCCTTGTAGTAGACAATAGGGAAAACTGACATTCTCACAGTGGAGATATATGGTGAAATGCACTGTAAACAAAACATTTGAAAATGTATTATCTTTCCATAGAGTGCAAAATATCCTATCAAGATTTATGGATAATGAAACAGCACAACTGGGCATAAATTCAGTACTCCAAGGGAGCTGGAAATTTCTGATCTTTAGCTTGTAATTGTAAAAGATTTGTCTGTCTGTGGCTAATGGAATAGGTGTACTCTAAATTTTAGTTCAGAATTTTTGCTTTGGTTTCTTTTTTTTCACTGCATAGAGGCAAGCTGTGTGTAGGTCATGGCATCAGTTCCCTCTTATACCTCCCTTAATCTGTTCTGTGACCTGTGAGTCCTCTAAGCCCGTCTGCTCCTAGGACGGTTTCATGTTTGGTTGCTGCTGTTTTAGATTTGATCTCTTTGGTCATGGACTGTACGCCGTACCCTTCTCTATGTGACAGCTCTCATTGCTATTCCTTGCGTGAACTTGAGAGCTGTTCCCTGGGAGAAACTGCATCTCCACGGTGCACTACACGTAAGGACAGCACAAACCCTATTGATTACGTTTTTCATTTTGTCACCACCTATGTGGCCTATGGCATTCAAACCACATTTTCTTTAAACTGAATGCCTTTGGCTTTTATTTGAACATCTGTTCTAAAATGGATCTGATGAGTTTCGGCACTCTCATTTTGTTTTATTTCCATTTCCGTTAGTGGTAGATGTAGTATTACTTGGATTTCCCATGTGGCAGTGGGTAAGACAGGCTTCTGAAGTTTCTCAATTTTTTCAATATCTTCAAAGAAATTATAATAGACAGAGTCGACCCAGTGTCCGTGCACTGTGACAAAGATACGTAGGATTAGCTGAATTTGGGATCCAGTCCTGGTCTGAATCCTGTCGGTGACAACAGGAGCAAGATCAGAAAATTTAAAAAAACCATCATTTTGTGGGACTACAAATTTGCAGACTTTTTAACTCTTTAGTACTAGAAAGGCATACAAACATTCTGATACTTCATTGTTTTTAATAAAGGGCTGAGGAATGCGTTCTCTGTAAATCTAAGCAATGCTATCCAAAGTAACTGAAACTGGTATTCTGTGCCAAGTCAGGATGTGGTCCTTGATTTTGGTGCAGGAACTACTGTAATACATTGCTGTGCCACTAATAATAACAAGAGGAAATTTTAAATTCATGAGGTGTTTCTCACAAGGGTTTTTCTTTTAATGCAGATACAACTTTTTTATCATTTTGTATCCTGCTGGAGTTGCAGGTGAACTGCTAACCATATATGCTGCTTTACCCTATGTCAAGAAAACAGGAATGTTTTCACTGAGACTTCCCAACAAATATAATGTCTCCTTTGACTACTATTACTTCCTTATTATTGTCATGTTCTCCTATGTGCCGTGTAAGTATTACTTAACTGTAGTAAAGCTAACAACATAATAATCAATTATCAGCAGTGCTGGAAACACTGCCTGTGGTTAAACCTGCTGAACACTTTCTTCTATAAAAGCCTGCTTTCTGTTGTTCCAAGCTTTGCTCTGCTTTAATTGGTTAGAGTGAAATTTTCCATCCTGTTATCTGCTTCAGAACATAAGCTGTCTTAGAAATTTCAGTGGAAATGCTAAAAACATTTCCAAGACTTGGACAAAGTAAAAAAACTTTTTGCTTACACACAGAAATGTTTGTAACTGTGTCGCTGAGAATTTCTAGTGCCCCTGCCACTTTGAAACGATAGCTTAAAAATCGTCCTGCAAGTTGTGCCAGAGATCTGCCTCGTTTTTATTGCTATTAATATCCATTTACGTGTCACCTCTGAAAATCACTGCTGAGCATGCTCGAGAAAAACTTGAAGCAATATTCTCCAAGATTTCATTTCCACAGAAATCCACCCCCAAAACCTCTCTGAACAAACGTACTTCAGTCCCCGGTTTAATCAGTTTGTGCTTGTACTTCTGGATACCAGAAGCCACAGATCAATTGGCTAACCAGAGCTAAGATGAGAGAGACTATCTGTCTTTCACTTCCAGTGTTATTTCCACTGGTACCTAAGCAGCGTAGACAAGGAGAAAGCAATCTGATTGAGGTATAGCACCATGAATGGGGCTGGACCAACCTACTCAAATAGAGTATTTTTGATAATCTGGACAATGAGGCTAGAAATAAGGCAAGAGATTAGGGAGCGGCATTGAGAAGCAGGAAGAGTGAAATTAAAAGGGTCTGTGATCTGCATCCATAAGAGGTATTTGTTTAAGAAGTTGACCTTAAACATGGACTTTCACAGTATGCACACACACTGGGAAATTTTTGTCATAAGAAGTCATGAAGGCCAACAAGAGAGATTTAGATGAGTAAAAAATGTCCTAAGTTGTCATAACTTACTGACAGTTTTACGGTTGTTTATCTAACTTAATGCTTCAGGAATAAATCCGATTTTCTATCCGTTAAATATAAGGATGTATCAGCAGGACAGTAATATAACAGATCACAGAGCGCCAGGAGGGAGGAAGGTCCTCACTTCAGACTTGAGCAGGGAGGGTAAATTTGTATCCTCCTGAAAGCCTTAATTCAAACAAGCTTACCATAGGATAGGTTTGAGGACTTCAGGCACTGCCAGAATATGGTTAAGTCATCTTTATACAAAGAAAGTGTTGGAGGGAAGTTCCTTGAACACAGGGTATACATTCAGGGGACCATGTCTGACTGTTGAGGAATTACTGTTCTGTAATTCATTGCAATGTTCATGACTTCCCGTTATTTACCTTAAGCAAGTGCAGTGCTGTGTGCCTTAGTTTTTCTTCCATTCGTCATTCTGCATAATTGTATTTTTCCATTATGTGATCTGTTGGTTTTTTTCATCTAATTTGCTTTCTTTTATGCTTTGATCAAGTATTTCCACAACTCTACTTCCACATGCTGCGGCAGAGAAGAAGGGTGCTTCATGGAGAAGTGATTGTGGAAAAGGACGACTGAATCAAGCCGTGTAACTATGGTGCTTTTAATGGAAAAAAAGAGGGTAAAAACCCAAAACTTCCTGTGATTTTTCTGAGTCCAAGTTTTAAAACATGGAACAAGAATAAACAACTGTGCATAAAATAGCATGGACTGTATTATTTTTACATTTAATATTATCTTCAGACTTACCTTTTAATCCTTGGTTTCACTTTAATTTTTAATTGTTCATTTCTTCAGACAAATGATTTTCTTATTTTCAATAGGTTGGCAAATAGCTTTAAGAACTGGAATAGTTGGCTACCGTGCTTTCTACTCTGAAAGTTCTGTTAAGAGCTGTAGGCATCATCAAGAACAGGAGAGTTGATAAGCTGTACTGAAAGTGAGTCTTCTGGAAAACAGAATATAAATTAGGTAATGATGTTTTTCATAGACTAGGTGGCTTAAATGTTACTTAAGCTTTATATTAAATAATACCTTTCCAGTTACAAGTACTGTTAGTGTGTTATTCAACATTCTTTGGATTACAGATTACACTGTAGAATTCCAGAAGGACTTTTGAAAGGAGCTGAATTCTTGATTGTCAGTGCAAATTTAGAAAACTCTGTATTTTCATTTGTACTTTTAAAGATATGTAGAATAATAGATACAATATTAACTGGTTAAAAGCTTGTGCTGAAGCATGGACTTGATGTGCCTACCTTTCTCTGATCAGTGGCTGGCATGGGACTCGTTTGCAGAGGAAGACTGATTGTCAGCTTGTTTCCTATTCTACGTTTAATTATGTATGCAGAAAAATTACGGTATTGCATTTAGAACTGTAGTGAGATAATTAACTTATAAAGAGCTTAGTGGGGTAAAATATATTTGAAATAGAGGATCTTAAAATATAAATCATGCTTTGAGTCATCCCGTTGTGCAATCTTCATTGCTCCCTCCCCATTAGTTGTTTATACTGTGTTGACATATTTCTATTTAATGTCTTCAGTAATTTGCAAGAGGGGTCTACAGTATATTAGTAAAAGTTACTGACGATATTACACTGTATGATACCTGAGTGGGAGAGGTCCCACGAATTAGACACAGCCTAAGAGATTCAGAGAAAAGGTAATGCATTTGAGGAAACTTGGGTACTTAGTGAGAGAGAGACAGAAGATTGAAATAATGTAGTAATAATGTAGTAAGAAGCCTTGATAATCTAGGCAGCAAAGTTGCTTCTGGCATCACTAATGATAAAAGAAGAGTAAATATGCAGAGTAGCTGCATTGGACAGCTGGAAATCAGAATACTCCTTATGATTGCTGAGGCAATTTCTGGAGTACAGTCTTATATTTTGGGTACCTCAGGGAGGAATTGAGTCAATCTTCTGAAAAGTCAGAGAGCAGTAAGAAAATTAGTTAAAGTGAGAAAGAAGTCGGAAAGATTGAGTCATTAAGTGTGTATAATTTTTTGTTATGTGACAAATACATGTAAAGGAAGAGGCTTCCTAAGTATGAAGGTGTAACCAGAACTGATTATATAAATTTGAAACAAGGTAAATATCCAATCAATATCAGCAAAAAGATCCTCCCAATGAGGTCAGTTAGGTTATGGAATGGCACAGTAGTGCTTATCAATGCATACAATTTCTTGGAAGGTTTTAAGTTAGATGTAATGCAGTAGTGGAAAATAGTCTTCCTTTGTCAAAGGAAGTCAAGAGTTTGAACTACATACTTCAATAGGCAGTTTCCATTTTTAGCTTCAATGAGTCTATAATAATACAGCTTCTTTGAAAATTGTAGATACACCTTTTTCTGGTGTATCAGGTAATTTGATGAAAAAGCAAGGATTTACTAAATCCCTAACTTTCAAATTCCATTTTATGCCCCAAATTTGTGATATTTATGCATGTCTTCATTGCATGTAAATTAGTTTCCTTTTAAATGACAGGTGCATAGTGGACTCGAGATAAGGTAGTTGTATTTCTTACAATTTTAAAAGGTGTAATCTTTGTATTTTTTAGAACAACTGTCACACAAGGTGCTATAATTTAACTTATTCTCTGTTTATATGCAGCTAAAATTATTAAAAGTTTAAAATATAGACTACATTTACAACACTGAATCACAAAATAGTTGTGTTGCACATGTTCATACTAGCAGTTGTATTTGTCCAAAGTTCTTAGAGTACTGTTTTATAAACTTTACTTGCTTTTTGATCCATGTGGAACATCATGGCAGTTTTTAGAAATGTTTCTCAGTTAGCAAACAGAAGAGTGTGATGAAATATGAGTAAGTTAAGATTAGATTCAATTCTGTGTCTCTTTTTTCACGGTCAGGGCAGCTCACCGAAGACCATAGCTATCAAGTCATTGAAAATACATTGGATACTTGAAGGATGTGATTTTGAGATCCTTGATCAGATCAGTGTATCTCACAGATACTATTCCTGTAATAAAAGGAATACCTGTGCTATAATAGTGTATTATATTTGCTTTCATTGTGACATGCGGATATAATCATATGTCAATCAAGGAGCTATTTTTATATCCTTTTGTACACGTGACCTGAAAAAAATACAGTACTGTTTGCTAAAACCTTGGGTTTGCACTTTCATAAAGTGACAGTGTACAAGGTAATGATAAAATTTTAAAACTGATTTACAGCTACAGAAGAGTCTTGCTAAATGATAAAGGAATAAAAATAAAGGTAAAAATTGCTTACAGTATTGTATTCAGTATTTCATAGACCAGAGGGATTGCCACGTAGATTAGTTTACATGGCATGTACTTTAAAAAAACAAGCAACAGGTTCTTTTTTTCCTCTTCTTTTTTGATTGAAGCTTTTCTCTGAAGCCTCAATGTATTCCTTTTGTTTTAGTATCTTCTGAAAGATAGTGAGAATTGCAGGTATAAATCGCCTTACCATTGACTTCAGATGTGCCAGGATTTTATTCTACGTAGCTTACTTAAACTTCAGTATAACGTTGTGAAACATTTGATTAGCTCGTTTAATGGACATCAGAAGTTAAGTATGATTTTCATATGGTGCTCTCTTTCCAACTTCGTTTCGACACCTGTCTTTTTTGTCTTCCTCTCTGCAATATTCCTAGTTTCCTAAAGCATTGAAATTCTCCTTTTTATGAATGATTAGGAATGTATTCAAACATCAGCGTCTTTAATGTTTTGACTTAGTCTTTAACAAACTCATTTGTATAAAGGTGTTTTCTTACTTGTGCTATATATGCCTTCTGGAATGGATTAATATAGAGTATGACCTTATGAAGCTTTTTTAATGACAATACATAGGAATAGGCATTTGGAAGGAGATTCCTATTCATCAGGTGACATTTCCTACTATTGGTAGTAACAAGCACATTGTCCTTTTTATAAAACTCCAGCTGAAAGCAGTTGGATTTCTTGAGGTTCCCCCCAACACAGACACACCGGGAAAAGGTCTTCTAGGGCAGACTGGGTGAACCACCTTGTTTCACAGCTGTGATTGGACTGTCTGGAGGCCCGATCCTGGCCTCAGGGCATGGGCAATACAAAGGAATATGATGCTGAGAAATTCCATCTTCCCCATTAGCTGCCAAGAGGGTCACTGAGGCCATTGTGGGCAGTAGCTGATAGGTGTCATTTCTCTCACCTCTCACCATGCAGGATGTGAGAAGAGAGGAAGCTCAATGTGCTCTCACACCTTCTGCCCAGGGAGCTCCTGAGATCAGCTGGGAGGATCTCTGTGCACAAGCGGTGTGTTACCCAAAGGACTTTTGTGCCCCACTCAGCTATCTTACTACTATCTATAAGCCTATGTTTCTTGAAATACTAGTATGCCAAGGTAGCTGTGCCACACTGCTCTCAATGCTATAGTGGAAAATGTACAGCTTTGAAGAATGGTGCAGTGTGCTGCTTCTAATGCCCATTGAACAGAGCATTTAGCCAGGTTCGTGTTAATGGACAGATTGCAATGACTAGTTAACAGGGAGGTGCATGGAGACCTTTTCTGTGACCACAGCGAACCTACATTTTCTTATCGAGAAAGAAGTGAGTTTTAAATCTAGGTCTAGCTACTCCTCTGACTGGTACTTGCAGTCTGTCTTCGCAGTAGCTAACTTTAGCGGATATTTATATGTACTAAATAAACTAGAATGAAAACAAATTACAACCACGGCAATAAATTATAATTTAAGGTAGTTGCTACATTAACAGTTTTTGTGAATTCAGCTGTTACTCAATCTGCCTTAGGAAAAAATAAAAAAAAAGGAAGGAAAGTTAATACAAATAAGTGTTCTGCACTAGGCAGGAGGGCTTCATAAATCAAAATTTTCAGGCAGGCAGACAGGCTGCAGTTGTTTATAAAGGATTGGTTAAATACGTTTTTGAACAAAAAGGTTGAAAGCTTTTCTGAAAATTAAATTTTATTTCATGATGTGTATTTTAAAGTATGCTCAAAGATACTGTATTATTTATTATGAGTTTATAATTTAAATTCATGCTGAACATACACTTTTTATAGCTTATTAACTGTAGCCTATTAAAATGTTTTCTTCTCTGTTTGTTAGAATGACTATTTAAGAAAGAAATACGTCATGTTGCTGCAAAGCTCTGTGTTCTCTTGCTCAAGTGAGTTGCGGTATTGTTAGTGCCCACTAAGCTTTGCGAGGCCGTTGAAGTGGCAGGGGAATATTGGCCAAGGGTGGCTCCTTCAGCTTGCTTTCGTGAGGGCGCACCTTACTAGTCGGTCGTTCAGCGTCTGGTGCTGGGCGCCACCGATGCCCTT
This sequence comes from Chionis minor, assembly GCA_013398295.1. Taxonomy (NCBI): domain Eukaryota; kingdom Metazoa; phylum Chordata; class Aves; order Charadriiformes; family Chionidae; genus Chionis; species Chionis minor. The sequence continues at coordinate 101,508 of VZSF01001697.1, forward strand.
CTAGGGGTGTTGAGTGCCTTCAGTAGGGTTGAGGGCTTTCCAGATGTCAAAAAGTGATTCATCCTTATGAATTACCAGATTGAGAAGATCTGTCTTGTGAAGTCGTAGATCACAAAAGTGACAAGTCTGACAAGGGAACTCGAGGCCGTACCGAGACAAACGGGAGGACCTGGATGTTGGGCAACTCTAGTCCTCTCATAGGAGCTTGCTGTCAAGTTCAGGCCCGCAACTGGTAGTGGCTCTAGAGTTCTAAAACGTGCAATACTTTCTGTGTCATGTTGTATCTACTGAAACATGCTGCCTTTTTATTCACAGATGTCTTGCTTCTCTGTTCAGTCTTGAATGTATTTTATGTCCTTTCAGTTGATGGCTTTGTAAAAGTGTAAGTACGGAAATACTTATCTAAGTGTATCGTGTATAGAATTGTACTTAAAGTTTCTTAATAATGTAAATGCACCGCAGCTGCTCATTATTGTTATTTTTTCTGAAATGCATTATCATTAGCAGTTTACACAGACAGGAAAACAACACAATATGATACTTTTAATAATTTATTTATTTGCAGAGATTATAAGATGTGTTGAGCTATAGATTCAGATATTTGTTTTAGAGATTGTTGAAACTGTAGCACTGTAGAAATTCATCATTAATTAAAAGACATGTTCTAAACTATGTTCTATTTGATTTTTTTTTAATTTTTTTTTGTAGCATGTAGAAGTCAGTTCATGTGAATGTTCTGCATATTACACCAGACTGGGTATCTGTTTACAAATACTATTTTATCTGGAATTACTTCACAAATTAATCTTGAGGTGCTCTGTGACATATTTACTATTAGCCAGCCTTCCTTTTTATATTTCTTAAAATATATTCCATTAAAGAAGAGGTAGATTTGAGTAGTGGTACTGGTTTATCAAAAAAGAAGGAAAAATACAGAGCATTAAAGAGAATGTGTAACATCTGTCAGCATGTATGAAGACAATTGCATTCCAGTGGTCCTGAAATAGATATTACAATAGTGGATATTTGAGTGTTTTGGAACAGGACTTTTTTGTGGTGTTAACCTTTGAGGGGGGTGGAGGCAGTGAAGATCCTCTGGCTGTCCTTTGCTACATGACTAACAATGACATGGCAGCTATGAGGATTTTGTTACCATGACAGCTCGATAAAGCAATATGTGAGTATTCACACCTACTTCTTTTGAATTAGGAATCAAGTAGTTGTAACCCTAAGGAGCTTAACTGCATACAAAGGCTAAATCCTGTTAGTCAGATGTGTTAAAATGGAGATGTAGATCTGCTAATCTGAAAGTTGCAGAAGTGGTCTTCTGATTTAAATTTACAGGACTGGATTTACTTGTCCTGGCTCTCGACCAGCGTTAAACCAGTCAGATTTCTACAGAAGCCAGTGGAAGAGTATCCACTGATCTCAACAGGCGTATGATGGGACATACAGTCACGTATTCTGTTCTGTGAAAATCTGGTTTTACCAGGAAAAGAGGAAATTCTGGCCTCCCTGTTAGCACTGTCTGGGAGAGAGCACGTTTGTTGCGTATTGTCTGTTGCGTGGTGGCTCGGCTGCCTCCCGGCTGCACCCAGCACCACTCCCTGGGGAGCGCGCCGAAAGACCCGGAAATCTCCAGCCTTACGCTACTGTTCTAATCTGAATTCAGCAAAGTCATAGAAACTCCCTTCACGTAACTGCAGAAGTATCTTTTATTTCTGAAATTAATCTAGGCCCGCTGACATATCCCATTAAAAATAGGCAGGGTAGATCAGCCTGCACAGCTGCTTGGACATTGCTAGCTCGGAATGCTGCTGTCACTGAGCAACTTGGATTTTCATATGTAGTCTCTTGGCGGCCTGTGCTCATACCGCGCTCATAAAGTGGCACTTTGCCTGCCCTTAAGTGGCTGGTCCAGATTCAGCAGAACAAATTGCAAATGGTGAGCAGGAAAAGATTGGGATGGGTGTACTGCTTCACATGCCAAGCACTCTGCTGCGCTCTGGAAAGAGTGCAGTCAAATTTCTGTGCCTCTTAAGTTATCGCGTATGAAGTTGCATTGTATAATAGAATATTATACAATATTGCCTTCAATTGCCTTCCTTGAAGGAAGGAAACAAATTTGAGAACTGAAGGCAGCAGATTACAATTTATTGTGTAAATTAAGTCTGGGAAGACCATTAAGGCTGGGATTCACCTGGTGACAAAACAGAGACAAGATTGTGCATTTTGCAGCTAAAACTGCAGCCAACTGAAGGCCAAGTATTTAACATTACTCCTGTTTTCATTCAAAGTGAGGTGATGTTACTGAAAATAATAATCTGGAGTTCTTGTCAGGAGGAGTCTTTTACAGTGATCATCTCTGACTGGGCCTTGACTGATTTAACTTTCCAATCTCTACATCATACCCAGCAAACTCCTAACAAAAGGTTCTGTCCCTGGAAACAATTCCCCTAGAGGTTCCTAAATAGAAAATTTATCTGGCAGCTCATGCGTTAGAAACACTTTTGAACATTTTCATATTCTTAAGGAAAAATAATAATTTAACTCCTATGAGGATTTATTTATTTTTTTTGTTCTCTGTGCTTACTACAATAATACAGTGCTTGAAAAGGAGTTGGAAATACAGAGAACAATGCCCAGATACTAATACGCTGGTACTGAATCTTTAAAAAGATGGTAATATCTTAGGGTTGATAGGAAGAAAGCAGAGGCACGAGCTAGCTTTTCTCAGCTGGAGTAGCTCAAGTCTTGGGTCTGCCTGCTCAGCTCTGTTTGATCCGTAGGCAGTGTCTGCTGCTGTCTGTTACGTTACACATTTCACTGGGTTCATACTTGATATAGACCGATATGGATTCTCCGTTTCTCAGCCCTTGTAAATTGAAAGATCATCTTAAGAGCCATATTAGACAGTGTTGCCATCATATTTTTTATTTGCCGTGAAATGAAAATTAAGCTACTTTTTACATTATTGGTTTGCCACCATGTTTTTTGCTGTGCAGGAATGAGTATATCGTCTACATGATTTTCTCAGTTGTGTCTGAGCTCTACTATTTTATGAGTCAGCAGTAGTCCGCAGTCCACAGCTGGAAGAACGTTGCATCGTGATATTCCTAAATGGGTGCAATGGCTACATTCTTTAGAAAGAACCTAATTCTCCCAATAATTGCAGGATGAAGATAAAATATTAAAGACTGATATTTTGCATAAATGTGATTGCCCCCTGAATAATGTCTGTTATGTGTGAACAGGTTCGGGGGGATTGGTTGATTGGTTCTGCCTATATATTAATTAGAAACCAATTACGTCATTACCTACTGAATATGAAGTCAGTGGGCTTTTGTGGTTGGCATAAATGTGAGTTCTTGAGTTTATGGCGGGTTTCTAGCCCAGTTCCTTGATCGTTAGCTTTGACTTTTAGCTGCAAATGTTTGTGGAAAAGATACAGTGGTTTCACCATCTGTCTGGAATGAGCATTATACTTCAGGATATCTTCCTCAATGCTTTCAGTATTTAAGCATGATTTCCTTTTTGTCTTGCTTCCCTCTGATCTGTGCAGGCTACTGACAGGGAACAATTGTAAGATCTCTTGTAAATAACGTCAGGTTTTTGTTAGTTCTTGTGTCACTCCCCCGACTCCTTTGAATGCTTGCTGCAATCCTTGAGCTGTTACATGGCACTGAGTTGGAGATAACTCAATCACCTTCCTGTGGTCTGGAAACTATTAAGGGGCAGCGTGTGCGGAAGTCAGAAATCCAGCAGAGAACAGCAGAGCCGATATTGTGTGTTGGATGAAGAGCGGGTGCCTTTAGCCAGTGCTGAGGGTAGTATGTGGGATGTATGTTTAGGGAACTGAAAAGGAGACTGTGCGTTTCTGAGTCAGTCACTCCTGGACATTGGCTGTGCTTGTGACTGGAACAAGCTTGCTATTTAGCCCTTGGTATTGAGAAGACATACGAGACGTGCTTCACTGATGAGCGGTACCATTTATATATCTGCTCTTGTTTTTCATCTCCGGGCACACTATGTGCCTGCAATTGCACGGTTTGCAGATGCTGCTTTCTACATGTTAGAAGCATTAACACCTTCCTCCAGTGTTTCGGCGTAGTCTAATTCTGAGATGTCAAGAACTTCTTGGAAGAAATAACGCATTTCTTCCGATTCCTTCTTGCGAGCGTGAATGTTTCAAGCAGCAGAAGTAAATCTGTTCCAGGTTTTGGGTGCCCTCCGTAAATAGTTCTTGGAGTTAATTTAGTCCTGTATCCCGTCTTTCTGATGTCCTCTTTTCCAGCATAGCCTGTATCTTCTAATTCATTCTGTGCTATGAAATCTCATTACACAAAATAAAATATGTATGAAATAGAAATAGGAAATGGTGGGCCAGAATGCTTAAAATACGGGACCTATCCTTCCTTACTGCAGTCTTTTGTGGCAATCGTGGGAAGAGTGTCAGACCAACAATTCTGCGGAATAGCAAAACTTTTGGTCCTGAACAGTGGTCTTACAGTTTTCTGACTGGGAAACAGTTTGAGGGGAATGTGCTCAGGGATGTGTCTTTTTTCTAAGTGCTTGCTGAGAAGCCAGGCACAAGCTCTTTTCCCCAAGGCCTGTTGGGGTGGTCTTTTTGCTTTAAGACAGAATAATAGAATCACTTGGGTTGGAAGAGACCTTTAGGATCATCGAGTCCAACCATCAACCTAACACTGCCAGAACCACCACTGAACTGAACCATGTCCCTCAGCACCACGTCCACCCATCTTTTAAATAGCTCCAGGGATGGTGATTCTACCACTTCCCTGAGCAGCCTGTTCCAATGTTTGAAAACACTTTCGGTGAAGAAATTTTTCCTAATATCCAATCTAAACCTCCCCAGTGCAGCTCGGGGCCATTTCTTCTCATCCTATTGCTTGTTACTTGGGAGAAGAGATCGACCCCCAGTTCGCTACTACCTCCTTTCAGGTTGCTGTAGAGAGTGAATGACGGCATGTGCTTCATTTTAGAGGTGATGCTTAAACCTTCAAGGTGCCTTGTGCTAATACTAAGATTTCTAACTTTCAATGTGCTTTAACCATTCTGTTATTCATTTATAGTCTCTTTATAGGGCCACAGCATCCCTCCAGCGATGATCTTTCTTCAGCGTATATTTTGTATTTGTGGGTGTGGGTGTGGGGGCTGGGCGGGGTGTGTGTGTGTGTTACGAGTCTCATGATGACAGTGAATGCCCTCAGAGCACTACCCAGGCTAACCAGCGTTGCTTCCCAGTGCAACTCCTCTTCTATAAGTAACTCAGAAATAATTACTGTGTGAGCACACTGAGCTCTGAATAGCTGTTACTCCTCAGGTATACTCTTTACCAAGAGGTTTCCTCTGCAAATAATACATTTTGAGATGGAGCATGGGAAGGATGTGACAATTTAGAAAAGCCTTTAAGAGAAGAGGTTTTACAATGTCACAGCTGTGTGGGTTTGCAGTTCACAGGAGGTTTGGAGATCTAGACCATGGGACCAGGTCCTCTACTGCTGTGCCTCAGTGGCATTATGCCGACGTACAAATTTGAAGACTTGACTCTTGAAAGAGCTTTTCTAAGATGAATGGTTCAAAATTTGAATATGTAGCCCATGGGAAATGGTGATATTTTCCTTTTTTTGATTTGGACAAATGCTAGAAATACCAGCATTCCTTTCAGAACAAGAATTGCAGAAAAACAAAGCTGGAAACAGTGAGGGATTTTGTTGTGAACCAGTTCTAGATTAAACCTTTTCCTGAGTATTCTGAAACTGTGAAGATGCAGTTTTCTGTCAAAAATGCTTTATTTTCCTGGGAAATTGCCAGCTAGCTCACAAGTCCTGAGGTGGCTGATGTGGGTAGAGGAAGCAGGGTGGAAGGAGGTGAACGAAGAGCTGTATTGCCTCCCCCAGCTGTGAGCGGCCGGCGGAGCTTCCCCCGTCGGGACAGCTGCTGTACAGGACTGCGGCCCCGGCAGAATGGGGTCAGTAGGTGGAGAGACAGCCGGCTGCCAGGGGCAGGCTTTAGAGATACCAGCTGAAAGGAGCTGTGGAAGGAGCAATACGGAGCTAAGCCTGCCAAGCCAGGGATGCGGGGAGTGGCCACAGGGAGAAAGGCACAGAAAGGAACAGTCCTCAGTCGCTTTAGTGCACAGTCATTAAACCTAGAGGAAAGATTTCTTGGGTCTTCTGCCCTGCAGAAACAGGAGATAATGTTCCTGGAGGCAAAGAGGGTGAAGGATTAATTAGACTTGAGAAAAATAGTCGCATTCAATGAGATTCCACTGTATTAATTTTGCCCTATTCTGTCACTTACACCGTGTAATCTTTTATCCTGAATCTGTTTCTTTCCAATTTAAGCAATAGGGTGGAAACATCTTCTGACATGTCATGGCATCTATTTTCTCTGCTGGTGCCTTTGACTTCGAATTTGGAGAACAGCAGAAGAAACTTCAACCAGGAACCAGCTACCTCCTCCTTCTGCGGGCAGCCGTGCCTGTGGTTGTACTGCACACCTCCAAAGAAGTATTCAGTTCATGCCGTGCATCAGGAGGTTAACCCTAATTTGCTTCAGCTCTGTAGTGGGAAAGTCCTCTAGGTTCCGTCTGAAACACCTACACAGCTACTTCCCCGAAGCCTTTGGAAATCCCCAAAGTAGTCAGAATTTTGTTAGCAATCCAGCAATTTGAGATCCGCCTCTGTCAAGGTGATGTGTTTTGCAGGAGAGAGAAACCAAGAGGGTTTGGCTTCAGACTTGGGTAACCGCTGGCCCCCTTCTGGTGCGGGGGGCAGATCTTCAAAGGCAACCCAGCCACTGCCGTGAATCTGGACTCTTCATCGCTTTCAGTCTGGGGGTGTAGGTGGGGTTAAAATAATCCCTGTTCTAACAGTTCACCCATCTAATTTTTTACCACCGTGCCCTCTGGGAAGTGTGACTGACTGAAAGAACCATATTTTGTTCTCAAAAGCTTAGAAAGAGGCTTAATGTTGTGGCAGACAAGAAACTGGCTGAGCAAACAAAGGATGAAGTGACAGCAAGGACTGTTTCGAGAGTAGGAATGTGGCATTTAACATGAGTAAACAGTAAAAACAAGCTGAGCGTAAATGCTGGTTTTGCATATCTGAGGTAAACTGGGAAGGTTTCCATGTTTCCCAGATTTTTCTGACACTTGAAGTGGACCAGATGGTCATTTGGTGGGAATTAGTGTAGTGCCATGAAAGTTAAGCTGCTGGTGTGCACCAACTGATATGTGGCCCTCTGTGTTTAGAAAACACAGCATGTGTGTTTCTTTTTTCTCTGCTGCTTCAAGATTTCTAAACTACATCTCTCTAGATCATTCTTTGGAAAGCTGAAAGAAATTCAGCCACTCTCTTATTTCATTGTACTAGGCCTTTACTTGGTTTAAGGCTACTGCAAAGACAATTTTTCCTCTCTGTTATGTGTGAGTCCCTTCTGACTCTGACAACATTATATTGGCTTCACAAAGGATTGATGCTGTTTATTGGACATAAAACTAAAGGGGGCACTAAAAACAATGATAATAATACAGTATCTGCAGACAAATAGCTTTTCTGGCACAAAACAACAAAATGAGTTATTGCTGTACATGTCAATTAATGCTTTTAAAATGCTTTAATTGCACAGTATCTATTTCAGAATATTGAAATGAAGAGGTAATTTGGGCTAAAAGAAGATATGATTCACAGTCAAGATGTAAGCTGTGACTTGACAAGGGGTTTAATAGCTGCCTCAGGCAGATCAGAATGTGTGATAATGAGAATCTAGCAGAAAAATACATCGTGGAACTGAACGGCAGAGTTTGCCAGGGTAAGTGGTGTCAGTGACTAGCTAGTAATGCTCTTTCTACGAGGCAAAGAGGCAGAAGTGGACACTCTTGACAGCAGTTACTGCTGCAAGCTTTGAGCTAGTTACAAAATGCTAATTTTTGAAGGAAATACATGCATTCATATTTAGTCGTATTCATATATATGTACATACATCCATATATAAATGTAAAACCTATTTTTGTGGAGTGCGGTTCAGTGAAATGCATTTCAGCGTGACAGAGAACTACGTTCATGAGAAAGCCTTCACCAGTGTACTGTGCTCTGTTGTCTGTCCTCTGCCAAGTCCTTTCTGGGAAGCTGTAAAAAGAAAATTATTTGCTGGCTTAGGGTTGGACTTGACTCTGTTCCCTTCATTGCTACTGTACTCTTCTCTGCAGGGGATCATTTTACATTTTCTTAATTGCAGAGACAGCTCACGGTGTTGGCAGCGGTTGTACTGAGAAATGAATTTTAATGAAGTGCATTCTCTTAGTCCACTGAAACTTCAGCATTCGCAAGCTGAGTGATAGCATCCTGTCAAGATAATACTGACAACTTTGTCACCCAGAGGACAGATTTATTTGGCACCTATGCATTTTATAGCAAGATTGTGCTTTAAAATGCCTTGCCATGTTGCTTTATGTTTACCTGCACTTTTCTGTTTGAGAATATTGTTACTTGGAAGCAAAATGAAAGAGAAGTTACTGACTGGACCCTACGGTGAGATTCCTGTCGCCTAACTTTAGATTTTTATGCTGCAGATGTTTGCAGCCAGGTTTCCCTTTAAAGTCAGGAGAGGAAATGGGCATTTGGGTGGGCTCAGTTCATTTAACCTTTTGTCAACATCTAATTTGAGTTGAAGTGAATCCCACTGTAGCCTCTTTGGCTGTGAAGGTAGCATACTGTAGCTGGCTCTACAGTGTTCCGCAGGTACGCTGGATGCCACCTGCATCCACATGGTTCGTAGGCTGCCCCATCAGAAGACAAGGGGTTGTACCCCTGCTGCGTAACACCTTTACCTTGAGAAACTCTCCAAAACACATCACTCCCCAGGACTTCCGAGCCCCACTTGCAAAAAAAAATGGAGGAAAACATTGCAGATGATCTCTAAACGGGGAAACCAATCCCATATTTTTGAAGTTTTTGTCCACCAGAAGGTTCAAAGTCCTGTATCTCTTACTGAATTTCTGCAGGGAGATGTGTATGTGACTGGTCTTTCAGTCCACGCCTGCCTTCTCTCCCATGGCTATTCAACCCAGTTGTGAATTCCAGCCATGTTGAAAAGAGGCAGTAATGTCTCAAAGATGTCGTATTCCTAAAAGGTGGGGTGGGGTGGGGGGTGGGGGTGTGTTTAGTTGGTGTTTGAATAGGGAAGTAAGTGTCACCATAAAAGAAAGTCGGCAGCATGCCTTTGGATGGCTCTGGAGAAGCCAGGGCACCCTGCTGCCTCTTGCTAGCTGGTACCTAGGGGATGCAAAAGAAAGCAAGGATTTTGGGAATGTGAAAGCAGAAACTGTGGCTGCTGAGGCAGAAAGGCAATAGGGTCTGGGTCTGTTCTGGAATGCTGAGTGGATAAATATCCACAGGAATCCCGGCTAAGACTGACTGACTGTCACATATCCTTCCAAATCAGTCATAACATTGTACATACCATTAACTTCTAAAAGTCGAAGAAAGACCAGGAGAATTTGAGAGAGTAAGGTGGACACACTGTTCAGAAACTAGAGCAAACGGCTTGCCTTCACCTGCAGCATCCTTTTCTGCAATCCCCAATTTCCTACTGTGAAATCCTCTTAGCATCCCCCTGAAACACTTAAAAGTCTAAAGAAAATTGCACTCTGTCTGCAGTTCTGTTTAGCTAACAGAAAAGAGGTCATCTTTGCTGCCTGGGTATTGTCCAAATGCTATACTTAATGAGTCTACTTAAACATCTTAACGAGATAAAAAGGTATAGAAAGGCTGTTCTTCCAACCAATTTATCACAGGAACTACAGAAAGGTCAACGGTAGAAATTCTGTGAGACACGCAACACAAATTCTAGGTGGAAGGGGATCAGCACCCAGGCTGAAACATCCGTAGGAAAGGGGGAAGAACTATGTCCCCCCACTCGCCAGGCTGCTTGTAACCTCCACAACTACTTAAAATCAGTATGTGCCTGTCAATACCGTGGCTGGTAACGTAAACCTCCGCAGCCGCTGAGTTAGGCTTGGGGTGTGTTCAGAGAGTCTGGCAGCCATCGGTGCCTAACGTGCTCCCTTCATTCCCGGCACTGCTCTGGTCAGTCCTGACCCCCTGGCCTGTCCTATTGACCAACTCTGCGGCCCTTCTGGAGTCTCCGTGATTCAGGCGTAGCCCTGAGCCTCTGAGAGGAGCTAATCTGGTTAGATTTTCTAGCTGTGTGTCTTTTGCTATTCAGAAATCACCATGCTGGGTTAAGAAACAGCTTCACAAGAGGTTACTCACTATTATAGCCGTCTATAAATTAATCTTCCCATGACTATACAGGCTTTGGTTCATATGAGCTTTGTCATATACATTTTTTCTTTTATCTGTTGTTTTGTCATTGTTTTTTAAGGGGCTTTAGTGCCCTGCTTTTAATATCAGCTAGGGAGGTAGTGTCTATCAAACAAGAAGGCACCATCCCAGTCCCGCAAGTACTGCTCTGCCATCTGGTAGGGCTTTAGCCACAAGGGTTCTTTTCAAGCGCCCTTTTGGCAATTTCAGTACTTTTTCCAGGAAGGTTTTAGACTGTGTCTTACGCTATTTTGAAAAGCATTTGAAATTATCATAATATCATATTCTGGCTGATCAGGGAAGTCACAGTTGACTGGAGGTTAGCAAATGTGACATCCATCTACAAGAAGGGCCAGAAGGAGCATCCGGGGAACTAAAGGCCTGTCAGTCTGACCTCAGTGCTGGGGAAGGTTATGGAGCAGATCATCTTGAGTGCCACCACACAGCACATGCAGGACAACCAGGCGATCAGGCCCATTCACCATGGGTTTATGAAAGGCAGGTCCTGCTTGACAAACCTCATCTCTTTCTGTGACAAGGTGACTTGCTTGGTAGGCAAGGGAAAGGCTGTGGGTGTTGTCTACCTGGACTTTTACTAAAGCCTTTGACACCGTCTCCTGCAGCATTCTCCTGGAGAAACTGGCTGCTCATGGCTTGGACAGGTGTACTCTTCATGGGGTAAAAAACTGGCTGGATGGCCGGGCCCAAAGAGTGGTGGTGAATGGAGTTAAATCCAGTCGGTGGCCGGTCACAAGAGGTGTTCCCCAGGGCTCAGTACTGGGGCCAGTTCTGTTTGATATCTTTATCAACGACCTGGATGAGGGGATTGAGTGCACCCTCAGCAAGTTTGCAGATGACACCAAGTTGGGTGGGAGTGTTGATAAGCCTGAGGGCAGGATGGCCCTACAGAGGTGTCTGGACAGGCTGGATCGATGGGCCGAGGCCAATGGCATGAGGTTCAACAAGGCCAAGTGCTGGGTCCTGCACTTGGGTCACAACAACCCCAGGCAGCGCTACAGGCTTGGGGAGGAGTGGCTGGAAAGCTGCATGGTGGAAAAGGACCTGCGGGTGCTGGTCAACAGCCGGCTGAATATGAGTTGGCAGTGTGCCCAGGTGGCCAAGAAGGCCAACAGCATCCTGGCCTGTATCAGGAGTAGTGTGGCCAGTAGGAGTAGGGAAGTGATTGTCACCCTGTACTCAGCACTGGTGAGGCCCCACCTGGAATACTGGAGTTTTGGGCCCCTCACCACAAGACAGACATTGAGGTGCTGGAGCGTGTCCAGAGAAGGGCAATGAAGCTGGTGAGGGGTCTGGAGCACAAGTCTTCTGAGGAGCAGCTGAGGGAACTGGGGTTGTTTAACCTGGACAGGAGGAGGCTGAGGGGACGCCTTACCACTCTCTACAGCCACCTGAAAGTAGGGTGTAGTGAGGTGGGGGTCGGTCTCTTCTCCCAAGTAACAAGAGATAGAACAAGAGGAAACGTCCTCAAGTTGCACCAGGGGAGGTTTAGGTTGGATATTAGGAACAGGCTGCCCAGGGAAGTGGTTGTCACCATCCCTGGAGGTATTTAAAAGACATGTAGATGTGCTGCCGAGAGACATGGTTTAGTGGTGGACTTGGCAGTGTTAACATTCGGACCTGATGACCTTAAAAGGTCTCTTCCAACCTAAATGATTCTATGATTCTATAATCATGTGGTAGTTTATTACTTATCATTAGCATAGCTGGTATGTGGAAGCCAATAGATAAGTATGAGAATACGTGTCTTGCGTTGTCGCAGTGTTATTTCTAAGTAGTGGGAATAATAATCCAGATGCAGTATATATATATTCAGCATAAATATGTTAATTTCACGCTATATTAAACACTATGCATGACACATGAGACTCTTTTCTTTACATTTTTAATGGTAATGGTATTTTTGGTTATTTTATTTCTGTCCTTTGTCTGCTTGCTCAGAATTAAACTTCTTGTTTGCCATTTCTAGACCTTTATTATGTCCATCAGTCTTTTTATTTGTGCGTTTGCTTTCCGCCTTCATGGACTCCTTTTACTTTTTAATGAGCCTGGGTATTTGACCTGTTTTCCACCTTAGAAGAGATGCAGTAGTCCATTCCATAAAAATGAATTTTCAAGATGTTATTGCCCTTTTGCATGGAGCTTTTGAACACCCAGGATGGCAGCCGTTCCGCCTGTGCCCAGCATGTCTGTGCTCAGCAGTACGAGCTTTTCTCTTTGAGACCTCAGATTAGCTCAAAAGCCAGTATCAACCTGATACAAACATTTGCTTAACAAAGGTTCCAGTATTCAGGGTGATGTTCTGCTCACATCATTCCTTTTTGAAAAATTATTCTTTTCACTGTGTAGACTGTGAATGACTCGTTTCTTTATAGGTACATTAAAACCTGCTCTGCGAGCTTTTACAAACTGCTTTTCCTTACAAATATAATGGTTCTGGACAAAGTCTGGGTACTTAAAACACACACATCTTGCATGATCTTCCAGATTGCCGCAGGTGCGCATTGACTCTGACTGTAATTTTCAGTCTTTGGCATGCAGGAATCCTGGAATTCCTTAATTGTCCTCCGTCCTTCAGTGACTTAGGGTTTTGTCACCCTCCATACTGCAATAGTGCCTTTTGTTTCTTCTAGCTATTGCAATCCAATCCGGTTCTGTTTTGCTAACACTAAATAGTCTCTGCTTTTTCTCAGGTTGAATCAGGACTGTTGATTAGATTTTTTCCCTTGATTTTGACATCTGATCTCTGTTAGAATTTTTTCTGACACAGTGATTATAATAACAGTATATGATGTATTTTGAGTTATGACAATTTACAGATCTGCTATACATGGCTCAGAAGTTTTTCCCCTCTGATTGGTTTCTCTTTTAAAGCTGTTACATTTCAAGAGCAGTTTTGTTTCTCCTAGATGTGATATACCACTTCATTGTCTTTTGCGCTGCCTTGATCACTGGCTCAGACTTCAACCCTCCAACCCTTCCCTTTGAAAACCTGAATAGACGAAAATCTAGTCCCTGTCTCTGAGCAATATTTAAAAAGATACCCACCTCAGGACCATCCTTCTTTCCTGTTGCCTTCCCAGAAAATGTAACGGTCACTTGAACTTTTTCCCCTTGTCTGATGACTTTCTGGAAGATGTCACCTTTCTTGCAGTTTTTAACTGCCTCTCCATGAAACACTTTACTCACTACTTCTTTCTTTTTCTAAAACGTTCTCTCTTTCTGTGTCTAGTTTTATTTATTCTCTCGCTCCTTGCATCGAGGAGTATTCTTGGGTTTGGGAGCTTTTGGAGAATTCAGAATTACAGCTTTTGAGCAGAGTGAGTCATTATTACAACAAAAGGTAAAAATAAAGACAACGTGAAGATATAGTACGCGAGGGAGGGAGGGAGAGGAATCCATGTAGCCCACTCTCCGCCTGCCTGCACATCAGCTAACTCTGACAGGGTTGCTCCAAGCCGGCACGTTTCAGTTTCTGTCACGGCCCCTTGTCCTCATGTGCATGGCACACACGGTCTATGATCACCTGCTCTCTAGGAAAAATACTCACTTGATCAGGTAACTCAGAAATGTCTTAAAGAAATCTTTTGGACACTGAAGAACAGTAATATAGCCCTCTTTACTAGAAAAGGTGTAGATAATTATCTCAGCTATTGTCAGAAAAAGTAACAGGACAGTTGTAAAATATGAAACTTTCCTCAGAAGGTGATATTCAGTTGTTGGTAAAAATACTAGCTGCAAGAAAAAAGAAAAAAAAAGCAGTAAATTTGAGCTGTAAGATTGTGAAGAGGATCCGTGCTTCTGGAGATTGATGCTTCTTAAATTCCAGTGGGGGACGGATACATGTATGCAAGGCAGAGTTAAGCCCATGACTCACATTAACTCAAGAAAAATTGCACTGCTACCCTAATAGCTGCTCCCAAAATGTGCTCTTCTGCATTTGCAGGATGAGCCTGACTAGTGACTAGTGTGTTGTTAGCAGCAATAAATAACTATTGGAAAGGTTGTTATTGAAAGCATTGAGACAGTAGAGATGAAAGAGACAAACAGTTATTGTGCCAGTTAAGAATCACAGCTATTTTGACAGGTGTACCATGTCGAGCAGGAGAGATGGGGACCTACCAAAAGCTCTGCAGGCATAACTGGCAGCAGGAGATAAAGCAATTTAATGATGTGAAAGGCAGCCTCTACAGGTGAAGGATGGAGGATAATGTGTCTGGGAGGAGGGGTGCTTTGCTTCTTTGCTTTTTCCTTTTTCCAGTAGCTGAGAAGGATAGCGGCAGCAGGAGGTACCTGAGAGTGAATGGGAGTGGGAGAGCTGGGATTATCGGCAAACGACAGTAAATAAGAAAAGTGACTTGAAAAGGCCCTGGGCCCTGAGTGCCTCTATGAATAGTGAATTGGGACAACAAAAGCAAGAGTGCACTTTGAAAGAAAACACAAACCTGCTCTTCCTCCTGGCCACGTCTGAACCCTTTCTCAAAGGATAGATCAATGCACAAAGCAAAGATGCGTTGCATCTTTCAAGTGGCTGTGCTGTTCTATAATAAAACCTGAACAAACAGGTTTTGTTTAACAGCCTTCTAGTGAAGCCACATTTTGCAATCAGGAACCTTCTCATGTCCCGTTTTCCAGCTTATTGAAGCAGCGGGTTAGATCTTGCCTTGACACTGATGGAGCTGCAGCAACTTCCATTGGAGAGTGTCTAGCGGCTCACTTCAGAAGTGAACTTTGTCATGGAAAAAAAGTTTAGTTTTTGAGTATGAGGAACAAACATTTTTTCATCAAGCCAAGAGATCAGTGGAAACCAGGCGTCACAATTCTGTGAAGTTGGCGACAACTTTTTGTGATGTCTGAATTTACAGATTTTGCAAACAGACCTGGATTTAGGTCATAGGCTTCAGGCAAATAGCCCTCTCTCCCCACAGAGAAACAGCTTCACAACTGTATTGTGCTACTTGTTTAGTTGGTCGGGTTTTAAAACTGGGTTTTGTGAAGGGAAATCAGAATACGTTGGGTGCCTTGTAAAGCAGCTATCAAACAGCTGGCTTAGTCAAGGATGGATTCTTGCCTTGTTATCTGCCACTGGCAATCTCAGAAGCAGCTTGGGTCAAAGTACTGTAGTCAGGGACTTTTGTTCTGACTCAATGAGCATACTTTTAAAATGTTTCATCTTTAGAGAATTATTTATTTTTGTCTTCATATCACTGTCTTTTTAGCACCTCCTTAACTGGAGACTATTTTGAGGGTAAGCAGCAGCAAAGAAATTGCCAGCAGCATGGAGACAGCAGCATGGAGATCTGACCTGGCAGCAAAACTCCCTTCTCATTGTCGTGACCACAATTTGCTCACATCTGACGGCCTTGCCCTCATTCATGAAAAATATAAACCCTGCAATTAAGACCTTCTACCGCTGGTAGTCCCCCTCTGTGCAGACCCAGGTCAAGACATGAATATTCTTTCTGATGCATCCCTCCTCTTGTCTGAGTGTAACATCATGGAAAATGAAATATGACAGTCAAATCTGCCAGTGACCGTGAGGTGAATAATAAGTCTTCCCTCTGCTCCCCGTACTTTCAGCGTTTGTAGCACTGAGTTTGGCAGAGCTGCTGGGTTTGCTCATTTCCTTTACTCTGAGCCAACATTCCCAGTAGTGTTAGGACAATTTTAGAAGCAAGATGCACTCAACTGAACTTCATCTATGAAGAGATGAACAGGTGCTTTTAGCCGAGTTTTCAAGTCCATATATTACCTTGATGGCTTTTTTTCTGTCTGAAATAGAGCAAGTTTTGAATATGGGCTTTTGGCCAATCCTCAGATTTCAGGAAGCCATCTACTCCTGAATCTGTTCATTCTGGGGAAAATGGAAATGCAGAGGAGAAGACAGAAACACCTGCAGTATGCAAAGTAACAGAAATAAGTGAAATAATTGTTCAGCAATATTCAGAATGCCTTCTGGCATAATAATTGCCTCTCTCAAGCCTGCTAACTCAATGGATTTTAACTTCTCTGTGCTTTGCTACATTGCATGATTTCAAAGTATATCTTGGGAAGGCTGAGGGTATCTTGGGCTGAGGGTGTCCACCGGTGTAAAGAAGTGATAAGAAGAGGTTACGGGAATCTTGAAGGAAGGAGCGGGAGGCTGTGGGGGGCTGTGTGAGGAGGAACGCGTGGGCGCCCTGACAGCCAGCCTGTGAGTTTAGTCTACAGATTTTGAAGTTCACAACCTGCAAGGCTGAAGAGGCGTCAGCTGACACGCTGCAACTGAATCGGAAGCAGCAGAGACCCCATATTGCTGACCAGATCAGCAGAGGCATAAATCAGCATGAGTCGGGCTGGAGCGTCTGAATGGACACCCACCCTGGCAACTGGAGTAGGTCTGTGGAGTGAAACAGTTGGCACTGAGGATCCAATGTCCACACTATTCAGGGCGGGGGGGCGGAGGGGGATGGAGGAGGTTACTAATGCCGTTAGTGGTTGGAGCACATTAGGCACAGTCCAGAAGCATGTCTTCTAGTTTAATTTAATCTGAAAGCAATCTAGCTCGTGCACCCTGAGACCATTCCGCAAAGCAAACCAAAATAGGGTTGATAGGGTGACTGACTTTAAAAACACATTCTCAGTGTAAAATGCTAGCGTAGAGGCAGCCTCTCTCAACTTCTCTAACAGCATACAGCAATACAGCTGAGCAGAAATCATTCCTGTGGGCAGGGAAAAGTTTGGTAATAGGTGAATTAGTGCATATGGGAAATAAAGTCGTATTTGTTCCAGAGTTCTCTGTTTAGGATGTTGAAGACTTTCTCATACAGCTTTAACGATTTGTAAAATACCACAGACCCACAACTCCATCTGGAAAACTTTCTTTGATCGCCTGTGATTGCGCCTCCGATCTCTGGCACCTCAGATCTCTGATCCCCCTACCAGGTCCTTGAGTGATACTGCACAACCAGTAACATAAACCTGTTGCTATTTCCTCTGACCATTAATCACTCGGGATTTCATCGGTACTTAATTGAGACACCTCAGGCACCCTTATAAAGATGGTAAGATTTCTTGTAGTTGAAGCCCTTCTCCCTTTCTAAGGCACTTACATTTTCTTTTTCTAGGAATAGCCTCGGCGATAAAACGAGTCACGTAACCCTCTGCCAACAGGGAACACGATGACTGACACTTATACGGCACCTTTCACGCTAGGAACTTCCAAACCTATGCGTGGCATCCTGCCCTGGCTGCCGGCTGGGCTGTCGGCGTGACGCCGGAGCCTTTCTACCCGCGCAGACCTCAGGTCTCAGCGTGAGGGTTCAATGCCCTCCGCTGCTGCTTTGGGAAGGGTCTGTGCCCGCGGCTCTCCGACCCGGCTGCCATACGGAAGTGTTACGTAGAGACCTATTGTGCTTGTAGGCCAAGCCGTGGGGAACAGCAATGGAAAGGACAGGGCAAGTCCTGGGGTGAGGGTCCTGCAGCCCTGTCACAAGCACTTCTCACCCCTCCCAACAGCGATGCGCCAGCAGCTCCATCCTCCAGTGCTCGCCTGGGTGCTCGGAGATCCAGGCAGCTGAGCATGAACAGGGACGTAAGTGACACGAGCTTTACGTTTATTCTCTTTCTGCTGGCTTAACATAAGCAAGACTCGACTGTGCATCTTAGAAGCATGAATTACTTTCTCAGGCATGTGGTGCCTGGCGCTGACGTGCATCTAACCAAGCATAGCAACACCAGAAATAATCAGACAAAGGAAAGAGATGCTGCTTGATTGGAGTCAATGATGACGTTGAGGCTATTGTTTATATTATTTATTATAGTCTCTGTTATTTTTCCAATAACACCTTCGGGATATTTACTCATGTGTGTTGTCCAAGAGGACCTGTGCTTTATTTGTCATTTAAATTCCTTACTAATGTATATCCTAATTGTATTCAGGAGCTGGGTGGAAAAATATTCCCAGCTCGATTTTCAGAATCAGCTTCTGTAGCCATTAATGAATTTATTTGTGATTTTTCTCATGCAGCTACTAACTAGTCCCAGCTCAATAAGATGCGATACAATGACATTATAGAAATGGTTGCGCTGCAAAGTTCCTGAAAAATAGTGATAGTTTTTTAGATCAAATCAGAAATAAGATAGAAGGGGAGTGTGAATGTCCTTCCTGAATTTGTCAGCCTGATCATGTACTGATTGAGTGTCCCTAATGCTATAATTAGGAAAAGGGAGTTCAGGGGGCAAAAGAAAAGGCTCTACAAGAGCCTACAGATCGCTCCATTATGTCAAAAAGAAACATGATTCTTAGTAGGCGTAAATGTCACTCTTCCTACTTCTTTGTGAAACAGCCGGGGCTGATGCCATGGCTGCTGGCAAGGAAAGCTCTGAATCAAAGAGGAGACTTGAATATTTAAGTGTAAAGTACAGTTCAATAGCAGAAATGCTTATATATGATTGAAATAAAAGGTCTGAGCTCTATACTTCAGGCACGGGCCATTAATTAATATCTCAGTGCCACTCTAAATTACTGTCACGCTGCAAGAGGAAAATGATATGTTCTTTTTGGCAGTTCAGAGGCAATTTGAAGAAGAAAAAGCCACTAGCAATTTTTAGATGACAGGCTGAAGATTGGGATTATTTAATGATAATAGGGAAGCCAAGAGTGATCTGCAGAAGTGAGAGAGAAGACTAAGTATTTAATATTAATATTGGTAGTTTGTGGAACGCTCTTCATGGACGGAGTCACAACACAAAACCATCTGAGGAGCAAACAGCTCAGCTGTTCCTTCATCCAGCACCCCAAATGTACCTTCAGCTTCAATACCACAAACTATCTGATTCAGAGAAACCTGAAAACTTTATAGAAAGGAAATTAGAAAAGTGAAATTCAATTCTTTTCTTCTATGAAACTTGAACTCCTGCAGGGCAGACACATAAGTTCTTAAATGAAAATGTCATTAAGTATCAAATGAAAATATAATTTAGTTACAAAGGAAATCGGTATTTTTGTTAGCCAGAAGCAAACAAGGGGGACAAGAGGGAGACTGAAGAGGACAGTGTCATTCAGTGTTGATGAGAGTCTTAGTATTTTGAGCGGCTGTGCACATCTGCCCAGCAACATCAGTAGTTTTCTATTTAAAGTCAAGCACCGGTTCAGTGAAGCTGACTGAAAGATAACCGCGGCTTGTTTCATACAACCGAAGATTTAATCGGTGTGAAATGTATTGGAAAACAGTATGGTTATTCATGTGCCTCAGCAGTTTCCTTATTAGGTAAAACAAGCTTTTGATTGTTCTCCCAGGGCATACAATACCTCAATATGCTGCAAAATAGGCTGTTATAAAATGAGCCTGCGTGACTTGCGTACCTCAATAACCACTTCTGTGACAAATGCAAATTAATATTTTGAAAGCAAGGTCAAAGTCAAATCATCAAAATGACAGCGGCTCAGTCGCTGCGTAGCTCCTTTGGACATATGCCTCACCATGCGTTGCTAGCGTGTCCTGGGCTGGCAGGGGTGCAGTGGCGTTTGCAGAGGGCAGGGACCACGGGCTGCGCTTCGGATGAGTTCCCTAGAAAGTTACAATGCAAATTCCTCCCAGCAGATGCAAAAGAAACCGGCATGTGATCAGAATCTTCCTATGGAAAAGGAAAGCACCACGCATTAAAATAGAAAGATTAGAAGCTCATAAAACAAAAGGGTGGCTTAGGGTTCCAGATGTATCATGTTCCAAATGGTCTTTCACAGTTGGCTCTGCTCCTTGGAACCACTGAATCATTTCCTACTTGGACATGTTTGGAAATGCCAGCTTTTTCCAATTCAGTTCTATCTGGTTGCATCAACAGAAAATTCAAGAGTGGCTCAGTGACAAAGTATGGTAAAGACAGTTGCACAGAAGAGTATCAATGATTTATCAAAGAGTATCATTATCCTGGCAGAATTAACCTCGTTTAAATAGCAACACTCCCTGCTCTGAGCAACGCTAGAATAAAAACTAAAGGCAGGTCCTGCTGCAGGAAGAAAGTGTCCCATTTTAAACCCGGATTCCTTTTCAGCAAGTAATCCAGGCTTGGGTAAGTTTTTAAAGCTTGAGAAGTTGTTTTAATGGGAGGGGATGTATTAAGGCTTGTGATCTCCAGTTCCAAAACACTGAAGTTGGCGTCTGAGCCACTTTCTTGGGCTCTCAGGATTAAAGCCTGCAGCCTTTCTATATTAATTTCAAATTTTACTGAGATATTCTTTAGATAGTATTCTATTATTAAGTGGATAAAAACAACTCTGTAATGTGAGTTAAATTGAAGTCTTAATGAGGAAAAAGTCGTTACATGTAACACGAAAGCTGCAATCATACCTAGGCATAGAAATGTTTTATTAGGCATTAGGAGCCGGTTTCCAAGGCACTTGATGGAGCTTGATGGGTGGAAACTTTCCTAAACTTAATGAAACAGAAAATCCATCTTTCCTCCGACATTGGTGTAGGAGGGAGATACTGTCATAGGAACAATTTGGCTGAGTTACTTAATGAACCTGAATGTATGGGACAAAGCTGAGGAGCAGCATCTATCTGTGCACGGATATTTCATCACAGGAGCTCTTTTTCTGTCTTCTCTCTTGTCCAGCTGCAGGTGACACTGGTTGGGAATCTTAGAATCACTTATGAAATAGAAGATTATTTCTGTCCTTGGGAGTTATGGAAATAACTGGGTGGAGAAGATCAAAAAGCTCTGTACCTCTGGCCTTGAGGGAATGGCGTGATAAGACAAGAAAATGTGCTGGATTAAATGTATGTCCAGATAATTAATTTTGACTCTGTAGTCTTGGTATCAGCTGCCAGCTCAAAGGAGATGAGTGTGATGTTTCAAGGCAACGAAGGGCAACAAAGCTGGTGAAGGGTCTAGAGCACAAGTCTTATGAGGCAACTGGGGTTGTTTAGCCTAGAGAAAAGGAGGTTCAGGGAAGACCTTATCGCTGGAAGGAGGTTGTAGCGAGGTGGGGGTTGGTGTCTTCTCCCAAGTGACAAGCGACAGGACAAGAAGTATGAGTAAAAAGTCAAGCAAAGGAGGCAAGAGACCTGTATGGATGAACAAGGAGCTTCTGGAAAAACTCAAATGGAAGAAGGAAGTTTACAGAATGTGGAAAAAGGGACTGGCCACTTGGGAGGAATATAGGAATGTTGTCAGAGTATGCAGAGATGCAACGAGGAAGGCTAAAGCCCACTTGGAATTAAATCTGGCAAGGAATGTCAAGGACAACAAGAAGGGCTTCTTCAACTACATCAAGAAAATGTGGGCCCGCTGCTGAATGAGGTGAGTGCCCTGGTGATGGAGGATGCAGAGAAGGCGGAGTTACTGAATGCCTTCTTTGCTACAGTCTTTACTGCTAAGGCCAGCCCTCAGGAACCCCAGACCCTGGAGGTAAAAAAAAAAGTCTGGAGAAAGGAAGACTTTCCCTTGGTTGAGGAGGGTCGTATTAGAGATCATTTAGGCAAACTTGACACCCACAAATCCATGGACCCTGATTGGATGCACCTGAGAGTACTGAGGGAGCTGACATGTTACTGCGAAGCCGCTCTCCATCATCTTTGAAAGATCCTGGAGAACAGTGAGGTGCCTAAGGACTGGAGGAAAGCAAATGTCACTCCAGTCTTCAAAAAGGGCAAGGAGGACCCAGGAAACTACAGCTGGTCAGCCTCACCTCCGTCCCTGGAAAGGTGATGGAACAGCTCATTCTGGATGTGATGTCAAAGCATATGGAGGAAAAGAAGGTTATTGGGAGGGGTCAACATGGATTCAAGGGGAAATCATGCTTGACCAATCTGATAGCCTCATATGATGGCATGACTGGCTGGGTAAATGAGGGGAGAGCAGTGGACATCATCTACCTTGACTTTAGCAAGGCTTTTGACACTGTCACCCATAACACAGGTTACCTCATAGAAGGTACCCTGGAGAAGACTGAGCGGGGATCTCATCAATATATGTATTGATATAATATATAAATATCTAAGGGGCAGGTGCCAAGAGGATGCGGCCAGACTGTTTTCAGTGGTGCCCAGCGACAGTACAAGGGGCAATGGGGACAAACTGGAACACAGGAAATTCCATCTGAACATGAGGAAAACCTTTTTTACTTTGAGGGTGGCAGAGCACTGGAACAGGCTGCCCAGAGAGGTGGTGGAGTCTCCTTCTCTGGAGATACTCAAAACCTGCCTGGACACCATCCTGTGCAACCTGCTCAAGGTGAACCTGTTTTAGCAGGAGGGCTTGGACTAGATGATCTCCAGAGGTCCCTTCCAGCCCCTCCGTTCTGTGATTCTGTGATAAGAGAAAATGACCTCAAGTTGCATCAGGGGAGGTTTAGATTGGGTATTAGGAAAAATTTCTTCACTGAAAGGGTTGTCAAGCATTGCAACAGGCTGGTTGTCACCATCCCTAGAGGTATTTAAAAGACGTGTAGATGTGGTGCTGAGCGACATGGTTTAGTGGTGGACTTGGCAGTACTAGGTTAATGGTTAGACCTAATGACCTGAAAAGGTCTCTTCCAACATAAATGGTTCTATCATTCTATGGTTCTATATTGTTGAACGGGCAGTTACTGATTACTTTCTATCCCTGATACAAAAATTGATGAGGCCCCTGATTTTACATCTCCAGCCTGACTGCAGACTAGTGCTAGGAGAATGAATTAAAAGGGATGATGAGTCTACTTTACATCCATCCTCACATCTAGTCTCAATGCAGAAGATTTCCTGGCCCAAGAGGGGATCTGACAGTGTGAGTTCATTCAGCTCATAAATCTGGGACAACATTAAGACACCACCAGACAGTGCGTACCACAGCAAAATCCCTGTGCAAGATGGCAGTGCCACCATGGCCAGCAGCACCTGCACAGGCATCGGCTCTTCTGAGCCTCAGCTCTTCACTTACATGTCCACATTATGTGGGCAATACACAAAACGTGATATGCTTGATGATTTTGGAGTGCAGGCAATTAATTTTAAAACCTTGATGGTACCCCCGTGGCTTGTGCACTCCCCAAGGCAGTGCTGTGTGTCTGCTCACACCAGGAAAACACCTTGTGGTGCTCCTGGGCCACCACTAGCAGTTGGCAGATGGACTTCCTGTGCGGGCAAGTGGCTGGCCTGCCACCTTCTGCCCCCTCCCCTTCCCCACAAACACCAGCCAAAGGAGCCGTACGGTGCCTAACGCTGCTGTGCCACGTACACCTGGGATACGAGACGCTCGGTGGTATTTTGAGCGTCTGTTTAACGACGCTAGTACAGACTAGTGGGAAGACATCTTGATACAAATTAGAAGTCATAATAAGCTCCCAGTGAATTATTTCGACTGTGTTTTTAAATGCTTTTAAAAATGAAGTAACTCCACTGCCGCATTTCTAGAGGATCTCTACATTGTGCGGGAACGGTTTCGTCGTGCAGAGGGTTAACTCTGATGGCCGTCTGCAGTGGGAGTGGAAAGAGCTTGGCCACAAAGCAGCGTTCCCAAACGCGTAATTTCTGACATGACATTTAGTCTCTATCCATATCATGTTTGCTGTTTGCAGACATTCATTTGTAAAGATTTTCTTTTTCTCTTCCCGAAAAAAATGGAGTTTTATGAGTAAAACAACCAGTAAAGGTGGCCAGGGTGCCACCATCCTCTTTAATCCATCAAAACCAAAACATAACCTGAACTTCTGCAAAGCACAGATCCTTTCTGTTTGCTATCTATTATTCATATTCATTGTCAATAGTTCATCAGTTGTAGCCTGGTTTCCCACATCAAAAAGCTTGTTTTTCATACATACAGCCGTGCAGAACAAAAAATAGGGGGATCAATGACCTCAATACAACAAAAATAACCCACTTAAAATGGCCTGTTTGCAAAAGGTCCACAAGCTGAGAACTTCACATCCCATTTATGCAAATGTCCCCCAACAACATTTCAGGGAAATGAAATTTATTCTCAAATAGAAGTGATTTTTTTTCTTCCTGTTTTGAGTAAGGTATTTGAATGAATTCTTGCAAATAACAAATACACTGGCAGAAATCGGGATGAGTTTGTAAACAGCCTGCAAAGAGGAAAAATTGAATTCTTCTGATAACATATCCCTCTTCATAAATATTGTAGCTAGTTCTACCTAACCAGGAGCTGTTTGTGAGCATTTCTCAAAGTGATGAATGACGTCTCACCATTTCCTTCTCTCTTTCCGATGATCTGTTATAATGACAGCAGCTTTTATCATAACTCTGTTTGTGAGAGCCCCTCTCTTTCTTGCTTTCTTCCTTCTTTTACTATAAAAGCTCTCAAAGGAAGCCTTTGTATGTCAGGAGAAATCAAATTAACATAATATGCAGCACCTATAAATAGTTCCTTCAAATTAGACAAAATCTTGAAGTGATATTTCTTTTCCTTTTTTCCTACTGGAAGTAAAAGATACAATCTCATATAAGAATTTTTCCTTTATAAAACTTTATTTTTGTTGTTTTGATTTTGGCTATTTTTCAATGCTTTTATTCAGCCACAGGTGAAAGATAGTCAGCTCCTTGTTAATGTATTTCGAATTTGTGCAAAAAATAGCTTGTTAGAAATGTGGCATGTAGTATTGGCAAATTAATTATGAAGGACAATGAAAAAATTCTCCTAAAAACAGATATTGGAAAAATTGGATTTTTTTATAAGCTGTGTTTCTAAATTTTTTTTCAAACTTTTCGAGAATTGCTTCCAGGTGTTAAGAAATTAAATAGGGAAGAGCTCATCAGCTGAGAAGCATTAAGACAAAGATATTCAAACCGATGACTGGTATGAGGATGATATATGAGAAAACATTAGTCATATTTTCACACTGTAATGCTCAAGCGGTGAAATTATCAGAGATTTATGCAAACAAAATTATTGCTTGGTTGGTTTTTTTTCACACAACGCTCAGCCAGAGCACGGAATTCAATTCCATGCAGCAAGTGGGTTCGAGTGGAGCTCAGACAAATTCCTGGAAGAGAAATCCCTTAAGTGTTTTAACAAGACAGTCCGGAGACACCAGTAACTCTGAGATTTCACAGGGCTGAGGGGTGACACTGAGGAAAAGCCTACTGGCTGTTTTCCCCTTGGGCACGGTTGCAGAGAGGTACTGAGGCTACCCTGAGCCAACGCAGTGGTTGTTACGATCTTAAAAGTCTTGTATTCATTGCCCAGGTTTCATTCTGGAGGCGAAGACCTGGTGTTACCCAGTACTCGTCGGGAAACTGCGTACACGTGCCAGTCCCCTCGCCCCCAGCACAGCCTGGCGTAAACATCTGGTCCCAGAATACGAGCGTGGCTGTGAAATTTGTAGAAAAGAAATTAATACTGCGTGTTGATTGAGGGGAGTTGCCATTGAGCTGTTAGTACTGTACATATTAGTCATTGCCAGGAGGCACCAGTTCCAGCTGTGCCGGATCACTCCTACCTGGCACGTGTGCCGCCCGCCGTCTGCTGCGGTGGGGATGGAGGAGGCTCAGGGCTCTGCTGCAACAGCTGCTGGGGCTCTTCCGCCTGATCTTGATTTGTCTGGGGCTTTCCTCTATGGACCAAGTGGCACAAAGTGGTTTAAGAACGATCCCCGTGAACTATAGTCCCTTTTCAGGAGTAGTTGCCTACTGCTGCTAAAGAAAGAAGAAATGGCTGATATTATCAAGCACAGCTTTTCAAAATCTGCACAGGAGCGCACCAATTCTTCAAAAATATTTCATCTTTTTTTCTCTGATTTCTTTAACACTCAAGAATTTCTTTTTTCCCTCTGCAATTTTAAAGACTGATAATTTACTTAATTTAGTTTTTAAAGAAAAAGCTCAGCTTCTCAGAATCACATGACTCTGGTGACTGAGCAGTGGGAAAAACCCTAAACATCACAAGATGTATAATTAAATCACAGGCATCCTTCAGTTTCTTGAGATTTTGTCCCGGAATGTTTTCCTGATCTCAAAAGCAGCTAACATTTTAATCCTGGCTAGGGAGAGGCAATCACCCCTAATCTAATTTAATTTAATTTAGGGCTTGCAATGAAGCTAACTCATGACCGAACTGTTTGCTTTTTAATTCCATGGCAGCATAATCCAGTACTATACCATTTACCAATGGCAAATTACCAATCCCAGCGCACGCATAAATATAAAATTTATTTACATCAAGTATAGACTAAAGTATCAGACAGCTACTCAACGAATGTCTGTTTTGTTCAAATCAAGAATAGCGTGTGCATTGAAGAAGTCCTATGAAAACTATTATTTCAAACTAATAGGGCTCCTCAATAAATTTTTTTTGAGGAAAGGTAATAGCTGGAGAAGCATGAAACAAGCTCTTCTTGCAGCCAAGCTCCGTTTCCTGAGACAGCACCATCTACATTAATTGCTAGTTCTCCTTCCCCATAGCAGTTCCTTCTTAAAGAGGAATTCACAAAATTAAAATAGCTTTAAGTGTTTTGCATGATGGAAATTCTTTTAACACTTCCACTTCTGGAACTGAATATAATGACTTAAATGCAACAGAGAAAAGTTCTTGAAACAGGTTCACAGGAGGGGTTTAGAAACAGCTTTCTTGCCCTGCTTTAATCTGTCAGTTTCCAGGAATCACAGGACGAGTCTTTCATTTTTTTTGCAGCTTAAGGGTGTTTTTTTTATTCTGTTGCCAACCCTTTTTTAAGGAGTTTAGCTCCTCTTTGTTCAGTAAGACATTCCAGCTGTAATGCTGCCCGGGAAGGCCTCCTGCGTGGCCGGGCTGCCTCTGCACTCACCACGCTTTGCAGATCCCAACGCTCTTTGTGCCCGGGCCCGTGAGCTCTGTTCGGGGCTTTATCTGCTATAATCACCTTGCACATTTATGGCTCAGTACAATAAAACCTCTGGCAGCTTGTTTTCTTGAAGGAGCACGCTCAGCCTGACAGAATACGAGTTCACTGATTTGCTCCCCTCTCAGCTTTTGGAAACATTACAGCACCTTGCCTTTTCATTAACTTTGGGGTTTTTTCCCTCATGAACATAAATAAAAATTTAACACAATATGCTTTCCAAGTCTGTGATAACTGGGCAAAGAATAACTTTGAGGAGAATGGGCTTTTGGTAATTGAATTGCCAACGCGAGCACAAGCCGTGCGACCTTCTAAATATACACCCGGTAAGCAACAAGCCTGGTGGTGCTCTGCCCACCAGTGCCAAACTGGTCCAGGGCACCAGAGCCCTTCACAGGTGATGGATGAGTTACTCTGGTGGGGGCAGGCTCTTCCCCGAGTAGCTCCTACCAACTAATTCTGCTCCCCGAGTAGCTCCTACCAACTAATTCTGCTGTTGAGGGAATTCAACAGCAAAACTCCCATTTGATTGCAGTGGTAACTGCTTGTAAAATCCCACCCTGCTGCGAGGCACAGGGTGATGTGGGAGAGAGCGCAGCAGCCATTTTCTCCGTGAAAAGGGAAGGGAAAATAAAGGAAAATTTCGGCTCTAATTTTAAGGGAAACTGAAGTAGGCAACATGAATGTAGCTGGGTGTCCATTGATCTGGTAACTCATGTCAAAAAGGGCATGAGCGCATGCACTGCAACAAGTCTCTGAAATACTTTTTCTTACCTAATTAATTAAGCAAATGCAATTAAACCCTAGAATTGTCATGCCTAGTCCATGTTAAAGTGGGAGTTGATTCAACCTCGTACCTCCAGTAGAAGTCGTGTATGAGGCTATGTAGAAAATAGTCATTTAAAAGCTTGCCACCATCTCATAGCGCAATACATTTGAATAAAGGAAACAATCTGCTTTTTCAGAGGAGGACAGGAATGCTTCCAATTCCCCTAAATATCTCTTTGTCAGGCAGGAGGGCTTCATCTCACCTGTAGTCAAACCAGCCTCTCTGAGATCTTTTTATACGCATGGCAAGAAATTTGAGCTTAAATATGTTCACTTCTGGAGGACATAAATATCTGTCCTGAAGTGACTATCTTTCCCTCAGATAAATGGAGCTAGGGTGAATGGTTCAGCGGTGGATGTACGTATTTTGAGTGACTGTATCTGACCACGTGAAACCGAGCTATGGTGTCCCAGTTGTGTCCTATAAAAGTGGACTTTATCTTTTCAATATCTTTTAAATAAGTAGATCTAATGAGGTTGATGTTTTGCTTGAAAAACATGTAATTTCAGCCTCCTTTTAAAAGCAGAGGTCTTTAAAGGTTTTGTACCTATAACTGGCAAAACCAGCTTGTTTGTATATCATTTATTTATTTTGCATCCCGCCTAGGAAAACACAGCATCTATAGGCTACTTAAAAACAAAATGTGAATGGGGACTTATTTTTCTAAGCTTATATTTAATAACTTAAGTCCACAAAATGTTCTCTGTACTTAAATATAAGAGAAGTGACTAAATATGGAATCAGGAATCTAACACAGGCTTCCAAATATCACATAGGCTTAACCTTGTGATTACAGAGTAGATCAGTACAGTCAAAGGGGGAGTTCTGTCCCTTTTTTGTTATGTTACCTTGACTTGGGAATGCAGATGCCACAGTCTGAAAAAAATAATGTCTGTTTGCTAAAGCCAGAAAAAAACAAGAGTGATCTGATCTTCAGTGCTTCTTCACCCAGAGCCTCGGGAAAACACGACTCCCTTCCCTGCTGTCCCCTCCAAGAGCTGCTGTGGGATGTAGTTAGGATGATGCCTTCTGGGAGGGAAATGAGTGGGCAGCTCAAAGCACCGCCACTCATTTCACATCAGGCTCCAGACCTCAGCCAGCTGGTGCCCAGGGCACAGATTCGCACCAGCGCCCTACCAGTGCAATTCTCCATGCTCCACTCACAGCTCCCTGGTTCGCGCCTCTGTTCCTGCAGAACATCTAGCAGCACCTTCTCATCACACGTTGGGAGCGTGCTCCCGTAGTCACGCGTTCTTGCTTTTGTTTAGCCTGAAATATTTCTCCGTTTATTAAAAACTTCCTGCACTGTCTATATCAGTCTAGATAAAATATATGCTCGATAAATGTAAAATGTCAGTCAATGGTAAACCAGTATTTATAACTGGGCTACCGACCAATCGTTAAAGAGCAAAACACTGAGTTATAGCGCTGCGTTGCAGCTTTACAAACGATACGGTGTCTGAACAAAGAAATCAATCCGTCACAGTTTTGAATTACTCGGCATCTTTTAATTTCCAGCGATCATCTTGCCTCAGATCTTGACATGCATCACTGGGTCAGACACGAAATGGGCCCCATGACGAGCAGCGGTTCCCGTCTTACAGGGCTCGGTATGCTACATGCAAATATCCTGTACAACAGCTCTTTCAGACACCTGCCACTACGCGTTATTCATCCTTAGCTAGAAGTTAACGTGCCACAGAACTGAAGACACGCAATTCAGTGCAGATAATTTGGTTCCCCAAGGTCGAGAAAGGGAACAAATTCCCACTCCTCCAATGTGGACTGAATTTGTGGTCCCAATCTCATCCCTGGTGAAAATATCTTTTTTTTTTCCCCCCCCCAAAAAACTACTGCACCATACACATTACTGAAGAGTGAGTCACACAAGAAGGAAAAAAGTGGTGCAGAGGCTGAAGCAGCATCTCTCCCGGAGGAAGATCCAGGCAGAGTGGTTTGGGGCGGTTCAGAGAGGTGCTGCTGTGTCACCTTGCTGCCATCTGTGTTACCCTCTGGTCAGCTGCCAGCAGGATTCATTCAGTTTTTCAGGACCGCACCCAACAGTTATCAATAAAATCACATATTGCTTACTTGTTAAATTCGCAGTTTGCTCTTCAGCACAGCCAAGCTGAGTCTGAGTACATCTGGAAAGCCTGAATAAATCTTCTCCAGCTGCAGGTTTCAAGTGATGATTCCTTGCTTTAGAATCGCCTTTTACACAGGCTCAGCTATTTGGTCAAATGCATACTCATGCAATATGCAAACGCAAAATTAAAGGCAAAGGATTTTAAATGCGGGTATTTAAAATGCACAAATCCCCAGCATATGATAATGGTACATTAAGCATGAGCATTCTCCTCGGCTGAAAATGCCTTCATCCTCTCTCCCCTCTGCCCTTGGGGCTCCACACACCCTTGCATGCCAGTGGGCTGTCCCCTACGCTGAGCCTCCCCGGCTCCCCAAGCGCCCCCCTCACCGGTGGCCCTGGGGCCTCCATCCACCCCCGCTCCCTCCTGCTCTCCCCTTTGGGTCCTCCTCTCAAACACCGATACGTTTCCAGATTCCTTCAGACCTGATGGTGATGCCAAGACTGTTGAATAAGGAAGACCCGGAAATGGTGTATGTAAACCATGCATTTATAAGCTTAGCCTGTTTAGCTGGACTTGTTAACTTTGGGGCATTTCTAACAGCTCCTCACACTGTGGGTCTCCAAATAAGTCCTATGGGTGCTGCAGCCCTCAAGGTTAAAAATAAGCTTGATCAATCTGTAAGAAGAAAATGACCACGTGCTGTAGAAAGTCTCACCTGGGAGCTAGGTACTGCATGCCTGTTCTGAAAATAATGCTAAACATAACAGTATTTATTGATCCCTTCTGTTCCAGATGGCACTCACTTTTCCTAGGCTACTTTTGGTTTTCCTCTCTGCTAGACCTTAATTCCCTCCTGCCAGGCCACTGAAAGCACTGGATAATAATAAACAAAAATGTGCTTTCTCTGGAAGTACAGTAATTGAGAAGGAGACAAATACATAAGTGGCTATCTGAGCACCATAAGAGAGATTCTGGCTTACCCAGCACACAGCTTTTGCGAGAATGGCAGTATATTTGCAGAACCTAATGAAAGTGAGCCCAGAGTGCAATACGATCAGCAAGGCCTGTCACCGAGGCACAGGATATCAGCGCATTTACTGAAACGGAGAAGGTAACATTTAAAAAGAATTGTTATTTTTAATGAATGCATGAATCACAGAGGAGATTATATTCACATACTAAAGGATCTCACTGTGGGGATAGAGTCCTGTACCTTGCACTACATGCTCAGAGGACAGAGCTGAGCTCAACAGCTCCTGTTCCTGACGGGAAGGGAAAAAGCCCCAGCTGCCTCCCTTGTCTCCGCTTGCCGTCTTTCACGCCCCCGGCCATGACACAAGCTGTCCAAGGTTTCTTGCCTGCTCCTGATGCTGGAGAGGGGCTGTGCTGCCCACAGCTGCCCAGGTTGACTCCAGTTCCGCTCCCATAGCCGCCTTTCCCACCCCGTCAGGACAGCGATGCTCGTGCCCCAGCTGAGCAGGCCAGCTCTCAAATATCGGCATGAATCCCACCGTGTTTTGTCCCATTTTGGACTCCAGTCTGTAACTGGTATAATTCAGACAGAAGATTACTTCAGTAACAATCTACTTCCCACAGCCTTATCAGCATTAACTTCACAACACTGCGAACAGTTTAGGAAGTACCAGATGATGGAACATGGAAAATCTGGGATTCACAGCAGATACATTTCTATGGAGTATTCAAGAGTTTTTACTGCAGAAGAGACCAACAGAATCAGTCTTACGTGAGAACAGGTTTAGGCTGCAATCTGGGCAATTATATTTTAACTCTGTTTAATGAGGCTAACGTTTTTTTCTCAGTTTAAAGACAGAGGTCCCGTCTTCCTTCCTCCAAAGCCCTCAAATCCATGAGTTTACGGTGTTTGGCATCACTTCTGTTGTTGTCTTTGGTACCAATGAAGTAGTCTATCCCCATACATCAGCATGTGATGCTTCCTTATTTTTTTATTTACTCTACTCTATGTGTATTCCAACAAAGGAAATGTAAGAATGACCAAAAAAAAAAAAAAAGGGTTCTTTTGCAGTGCACTATGATCCCAAGAAGCCAGCTTGGAGCTGGGCTGTCAGACCACCATCCTGGATCAAACTCAATAGATAAGCTCCCCATCTCAAGATTAGACCCTCATACGGCTGTCCCTTTTTTTCTTCTTCCAAGTAATCTCTGCTATTCCCTTACATCATGCATTTATTTATTTGCCTAAGTTGTGGCTCTGATTTCCTATAAGCATAAACGATGCTGACCGACCACCGCAGCCCATCGCACATGTCATTAAGGATGACTCTGAACTCCGCTATGGCCCCTCATTTCTATTGCGGAGTATTTTACACACACGCTTCACCAAACATGTGATCCCAAATCGGATTTTTCCACAGACAAGCAGCTGGACACACTGTGCCACACTCACTGGGGGAAAGAAGTGTTTAGCTTGACGTAATTACCTCAACCATCGACCACAGTGCCTGATGAGAACTCTTCCATTATGTGCCATCCCTGGAGGCGTATTCCCCCTTCAGCTGTGCAGGCATTTTAAGAACCGCTGGGAGCTGTACCGTCAGTCTGCATGCTGATCTATGATGAGCAAACGTTGCTCCAACAGTTTTTGTCAGTGCTGATTTACTTGCTTTGTTTGTTTGCTCGGGGTTTTAATAATAGTATTAGAAGTCTCTGCTCCTGATGTATTTGACACTGTGCTATTGGTCCATTAGGATTTGGTTGAGTGTTGTGCATTATTTTTAATTTGCATTCACAGTATGCGCTGTAATAACTCACTCTGAATTCTAGCAATGGATGCTGTGAATTTGTATTAACAGCAGTGCCGATTTGTGAAACGTTTAGTAAAAATCTTTGCAGAAAAATACTTACCACTTTGTGTCCTTTAGCACAGGAGATCAGAGTTTCCAAATTACAACAGAGACTTTTCTTAGCAAATTGTTCCTTGGCTAATTGTAATGGGAAGGATTTCAGCTTGGATGGAAATCACTGACACAAGCTGCTGTTGATGCCAAAAGTTTACATGGTTTCAAAAAGCAATTAGACACAATCATGAAAGAAAAAAAAAATCTGTGAAAAGCACCTAAACATACAGATAGCTCTGGTACAGAAATTCCCTGAGCCTTTGATTGCTGGAAGGTGAGAAAGGATCCTAGGGACAGATCACTGCACAGTTCTCTAGGAGTCTGCTACTGGGCACTGCCTGAAGCACACGCTGTTCCAGTCTGACCCAATACGGCCTTTCTCATGGTGTCAATATATTAAGAAATCATGCTGAGAGCATTTAGGAAGAAGAATGGGGGGTGGTGGAAATAACCTCTCCCTTCAGGTTAACAACTTGCAAGTTTATGGGTTTCTGTATTAAAATCCTCCTTTGTATCTAATTAGAATTCAGATCCTCTTCCCCCGCATCAGCTTCCTTAGGAAGAGCATACACACTGGACTGCACTACAATCATGGGCATTTCACGGTGCCCTTAATTGGATGAAGCCTTGCACAGTGGCTGGCAGTAGAGCACTCATTTTCAGTAGTTACTGGCCTCAAGTCTGCTTATGCTACAAGATGCATTTTTGGCAACAAATGTTTATCTGCCATGGGGCAGGATCACAATTACTAAAGAGGAGAAGCTGGTTATTCAGTGAAACTAAATAGAGGAATCTGGTGAAGCGCACACAATACGTTGCTCTGACAAAAATCACAGCCAGTTTACAACACTGAAAAAAACATTCTTTAAGGACACTTTGCTTACAGCATGAGAGCTCTCAAAGTGTAAGAAATAAGGAAAGGAGGGTAAGAGACTGTCATGGCTGAGTCAAGACCTGCTGGGCAAGAAAGATGCAGAGGCAGTGGAAGCAGGTACAGGTATCCTGGGAGGAGTACGGAGATGTTTCCTGATTGTGCAGAGATGGGGTCAGGAAGGCCAAGGCACAGCTGGAGCTGAACTTGGCAAGGGACACAAAGAATAATGAGCACTTCTACAGGTATTTCAGCCAGAAAAGGAAGGTCAAAAAAAGCGTACTCCCCGTGATGAGCAAGACTGGCAAACTGGTAACAACGAGAACGCTGAGGTACTCAAGAACATTTTTGCCTTAGTCTTCACTGGCAACTTGTCTTCCCACACCTCTGGAGCAGATGGACTGCAAAACAGGGACTGGGGGAGCAAAGTCCCTCCCACTGTAAGAGAGGATCAGGTTTCGTGACCACCTGAGGAACCTGAACCTGAACATACAGAAGCCTATGGGACCTGAGGAGGTGCATCCCAGAGTCTGGAGGAAATTGGCTGATGCAGTTGCCAAGACGCTCC
The DNA here is from genome assembly GCA_013398295.1 of Chionis minor. Taxonomy (NCBI): domain Eukaryota; kingdom Metazoa; phylum Chordata; class Aves; order Charadriiformes; family Chionidae; genus Chionis; species Chionis minor. Next base: position 135,910 of record VZSF01001697.1, read on the forward strand.
CCCTGGTATTTGAAAAGTCATGGCAGTCAGAAGTCCCTGGTGACTAGAAAAAGGGAAACATTGCACCCATTTTTAAAAAAGGTAGAAAGGACCCTGGGAACTACTGACCTGTCAGCCTCACCTCTGTGCCTGGGAAGATGACGGAACAGATGCTCCTGGAAGCTATGCTAAGGCACACTGAGGACAGGGAGGCAATTTGAGACAGCCAGCATGGCTTCACCAAGGGCATATCCTGCCTGACCAACCCCGTGGCCATCTATGATGGAGTGACTACATCAGCGGACAAGGGAAGAGCTACACGTCATCTACCCAGACTTCTGTAAGGCCTTTGACATGGTTCCTCACAACATCCTTCTCTCTAAGTTGGAGAGGTATGGATTCGATGGTTGGACTGTTCAGTGAATGAGGAATTGTCACATCCAGCGGGTAGTAGTCAACGGCTCAATGTTCAGACAGGGAGCGGTGACGAGTGGCGTCCCTCAGAGGTCCTATAATGGGACCAGTACCGTTCAGTATCTTCATCAGTAACATTGACAGTGGGATCAAGTGCAGCCTCAGCACGTTTGAGGATGTCACCAAGCTGAGGGGTGCAGTTGACATGCCTGAGGTAAGGGATGCCATCCAGAGGGACATGGACAAGCTTGAGAAGTGGGCTCATGTGAACCTCATGAGGTTCAACAAGGCCAAGTGCAGGGTCCTGCATCCGGGTTAGGGCAATCCCCATTATCAACACAGGCTGGGGGTGAAGGGATTGAGAGCAGCCCTGCCGAGAAGGACTTGGGGGTACTGGTGGATGAAAAGCTGGACATGAGCCAATAATTGTGCACTTGCAGCCCAGAAAGCCACCTGTAACTTGGGTTGCTGGAGGTGATTCTGCCCCTCTACCTCACTGAGGTGAGACACCAGCTGCAGTACTGTGTCCAGCTCTGGAGCCCTCAGCACAGGAAAGACACGGACCTGTTGGAACTGGTCCAGAGGGCCACAAAAACAATCAGAGGGATAGAACACCTCTGCAATGAAGACAGACTGAGAGATCTGGGGTTGTTCAGCCTGGAGAAGAGGAGACTCCGGGGAAACCTTATTGTGGCTTTTCAGTACTTAAAGGAGGCCTACAAGAAAGATGGGACAAACTTTTTAGCAGGGCCTGCTGCGACAGGACAAGGGGTAATGGCTTTAAAATCATAGAATGGTTAGAGTTGGAAGGGACCTTAAAGATCATCAAGTTCCAACCCCCCTGCCATGGGCAGGGACACCTCTCACTACAGCAGGTTGCTCAAAGCCCCATCCAACCTGGCCTTAAACACTTCCAGGGATGGGGCCTCCACAACTTCCCTGGGCAACCTGTTCCAGTGCCTCACCACCCTCACAGTAAAGAACTTCTTCCTAATATCTAATCTAAATCTCCCCTCTTCCAATTTAAAACCAGGACCCCTTGTCCTAATTTTAGGATATATTTTATCCTAAAATAAAGAAGGGTAGATTTAAACTAGATAGAAGGAAGAAGTTTTTTTACACTGAGGGTGGTGAAACAATGGCACAGGTTGCCCAGAGACATGGTAGATGCTTTATCCCTAGAAACATTCAAGGTCAGGTTGGATGGGACTCTGAGCAACCGGATCTAGTTGAAGATGTCCCTGCTCATTGCGGGGGAGGTTGGACTAGATGACCTTTAAAGGTCCTTTCCAACCCAAACGATTCTATGATTCATTTTGCGCACAAGAGGCAACTCCCACTGTAAGTGTGACATCTTACGAGATGCTCAGCGTCTTGAAGACTTCTCCATGTGCCCTGACTTTCTTCAGCTCTACCCTCTCTGGAGAGTGAACAGTGCCTTACATGATGAGTTGTCAGTGGCACACTTGATGAACATTTCAAAACTCAGGTATACATAACTGCTTTTGAACACCTAATCCTTCAGCTTGTTTTATGTAGACCTCAGACCGTTCACTGGCTGAATGTAGGTATTACATTATTATTTTAATAAAGCCTCATTTGTAAGTTATAGGACACAAAATCCTGTCCTGAAAAAATAGTGAAAAACATTAGGACAAGACTGGAAAAGCATAGCAGCAACAGCCACACAAGGCAATTACTGGGTTTGGATTTGACTTTTTTTTTTTTTTAAAAAGGTACAGGAAGGCACTGCTTTTTGCCATTTTTCTTTTGTGAAATGATCTGGACAATTTAATGTCCTGGAATTTGGCAGACAGCACCTCAATTCTTGCTGTTCATCACTATTTAAACTACGTTGCCCAAAACTGTGGATGGAAATAAATGAAAAAGTTGTGAAATGCAATGAACCAATGATTTTCTCCCAGTCTGAAACACATATGTTTTGGTTTTGTGCATTTGTTGGTTTTTTTTTTTTGTGTGTGCTAAAAGCACTCACATTGATGACTCCACTAAAAACACCAAAGTCACCAACACCTCACTCTGGCAACTCTCATGCTTTGCCATAATGTGGGACTCCAGTTTCACTGAGTAGCTTTAGTACCTTTCTCTTCTTCCTAATTGTACCAGTCCATCCCCCCCTCCTATTTGCAATAACTAATATCCATATGACAGCCATTGCTTAGCTGAGAAGGCAGCATTAGGAAAGCATTTAGCGAACATTAATTGCTTCTTAATATGATTTAGCTGCTGGAAAGAAGGCAGCTAAGCTAGCTCCATGTGACCAGCAGCCCCACAGGCATGACCACCAGACTCCTTTCCAGATGCAATCCTGTGGACCTGGGGGGGGCGGGCAGCAGCCGTTCACAGACAATACCCACAGCTATGCTTTACTTTTCCAAATTTGCAACTAAGTAGGGTTGTAGGAATTCAGCAACAAAGTCATCATGGCACCACCTGGCTGATTAGTGATCTCTTCCTTCTGTGCAAGCCAGCAATTATCAGTTCCCACTGACTTCAGAAGCTAATGGGAATTAGAGGCTGGGGGATGCTGCCAAGATGCACCAGCTTCCAGCTGTCAGGAGGACAGGATGGGACACAGCCTCAGTGTACACTGTTCGGTCTTTGTCTTTTCCTGTGTGGCATCTTTGGCACCTGTGCCTTTATCATTTTGACCCTCTGCATTATGTTAGCTGACACCGTTGCTTCTGACATGGCAACATGATGCAAGAGAAATTTGATCTCCAAATCCAGCATTCCTAAATTTGAATCGTGATTTACCACTGATTCTTATCTCACCCTTTAGTTAGGTCACTTAGCCTCTCTAAGCTGCTCTGCCAAGAAATTAAGGTTGGTAACACCTAGAGATACTGTCACAATCAATCAATAAGTGTTTGTAAAGTCATTGGTAAACAACAAGCACCAAGTGCCAAGTCTAATCTAAACAGATATGGTTTATAATCTTCCCATTTTCTTTGCAAGAACTTTAATAGGACACAAAGACTAACCTTTTGATCTGGGAAAAAAAAAATCTCTACCGATATTATAGACTGGTGTTGGCAGCAGACCTCTAACTTGAAATACGATGTCCTCACTGACATCACTAAATTTCCCATGGATTAGCTGACAGTGATACTTCAGGACTCATGGGAAAACTGTATTGCAGACGGAAATAACAGTGAGGGGGGGAAAGAATACTCCTGTAGAATACCACTATACTTTCTAAATGAAAGATCAGTTTTACATAAAATACTTAAATGGATATTATGAAATCATAAAACGATTTGAGTTGGAAAGGACCTTAAAGATAATATAGTTCCAATCCTCTTGCCACGGGCAACTTTCCACTAGATCAGGTTAGTTGATAATAGCTGATAATATCCACTAACATAAACAGGAGCCTTCAGGTTTTACAGAGGTAATAGTGGGATTGAAATTTCTACTCTCTGCTAACCAGTGAATGAATATATATGTACTTTGAAGAGCCTGACTGTTGGTCCCTACACGTTCACATGCAACGTCAACTGGATGATAGGCCTGAAGCTGAAGTAAGTATTTTGGAAACAGCGATGAAACACCCTCACGTTCAAGACATTTATGATTCATGACAACCTCAAAACAGCAAACTTCTTCAGGACTTCAGAAGTCTTTAACACTGTCTTCATTTCTCTATTACAATTAAGTACCTCAAAGCCAAGAGGACCAATGAGCTGTGCTCACAGGGGGACCGTGCACTGAGCCGATACCTGCTACCCCTTGGCAACACCGGCTTCTGGCTCCCTCCCACCAGCACCCACAGCACGGGACATTAACAAGTGCCCTAAAAAAATAGTTAGCAATTCCCCAGCACACCCCAGCACAGCCGGTGCTGTGCAGTTCCTCTGCTGGACCACCGGCACACCGCTTCTCCTGGCCCTATCTAACCACTTACCGGTCACAGTATCGAGTCCCTCGTTACCTCATTTATATGGCTGCAGCAGGGCTCTTATTCTCAGGCTTTCCAGCCATTGTTTGGGAACGTAAGAACAACTCCCAGGCTTAAGGGAATGCTTGCAGATACCGAAAACAGGAATGACAGGGAAGTATGTGCAAAAACAGTGTCAGACAGCTCACCACTGAAAGGCTGCTGTAAGCTGCAGCATCTCTACTACACACTCTCTTAATAAAGGGGGCCTAATTAATGGCACCTCACCACCTTACTAGGTTCCTCATAGCGTCGGCTGGCCCTGTCAAAACACCCACAATGTGCACAATTAGGCAAAAAGACACTAACTTCCTACAGAAAGATTTCTTTACCAAAACCAAATGCAAATACCTTTTGTAAGAAAAAAAACCCCCAAAACAAACGACCTACACCTCACAAAACACCACAGCCGGTGTCATTTATAAATAAGATGAAGAGCTGTTAGAGCGGCAGGAGCTGGCTGCGCCAGCCGCGGGGCAGGGGAGGCAGCCCGGGCCTCCCCCGGCGGCTCCGTACGGGTAACCCCCGCCTCATCCCGACGCCGACCCCCCCCAATTGACGTTTCGACGATCCTTGAACTCCCTCGCACGGCAGGGTACCTGCCCCGCCGCCTTTGCTGCCGAGAAACCCCCCCAGCCGCCACCAGCAGAGGCCGCCCGGGTCCTGCCCTCAGGCCGCGGCAGGCGCGGCGAGCCCAGCCGTCCCCCCGGCGGCCAGCGGGGGAGACCGAGGCGGCAGCCCCTTGCCCCCGGGAACCTGCCCCGGCAGCCCCCCTGCC
>VZSF01001697.1:142681-199091 GCA_013398295.1 Chionis minor
CTCCTTCGCGCCTTCCCTCCGGCCCGAGCTGCCTTTGGGTTTTGGCAGCTCGGGGGGAGCATTAGGGGCATACTACGCTCAGAAAATGGACGTTCACTTTGTAATAAATTATTCGCTCGTAGGGCCCCTTAATGACGGCTGTCACTCTGTCGTTGGTTTTGAGCCCAATAAAATGTTGCGTATAGCAGTTCCGTGCGAGGCAAAAAGTGCTCTCGCTGAATGGCGTGCTCCGTGGTCGCTTTTATTCTTCTTTCCAGGAAGGTGGAGCTGGAGCGGGGTAATATTGTTATCATTTCTGTAATGTGTATTTAGTCAAAAAAACCCCCAAAACCAAACCCCCACAGATTTCTCCTTTAAAATCCCTAGGACGAAGGCCAGGCATGCGAAGCCTTTATCGTGTTGTGCAGCATCTTAGTTCGTGGGAGCCCTTTCACTTGATCCCGTGTCTTGATCTTTTGTATCAGTGTAGATCTTTGCTTTACAGCCTGTTATTCTATACTGTGAGGTTTAATATGAAAATATCTGGCAAAATTAGCTGTGAAACGTGTCGTGAAACATGAAGTGCAGGCTTCAATATTAAGGACTGTGTTTTCATGCTCTTGGGTCTTCACACACTGTAGGAAAACTAATAGTGCAGAACAGGGTGGTGTAACCCCCCACATGAGGTATTACTATTTAAGAATTAGTTTGCAAATATTTTTGTTATTCTCTTGTACTGTATATAGCCTCATTGACATTGCAGTTCCAGTGATTATTATTATATGCTTATATATATTATGATCAAAAACACATGATAAAAATTAGAAAGAACTTGGGAATTGGGTCTTTAATGGGAACTGTGATGTCCTGGTTATGTTGAAGTCAATAGTGACAATGCAGTTAACCTTACTGAGGCCACCATCTCACCCAGTCTAGTTGAACTGGTGGTTGAAACAACATATGCTTTCCCTGAGTGAATGCAAGTGACGTTAGTCATAGTAACCATTGGAGTGTACCCTAACAGTAGGTTTCTTAACACATTTCCCCAAGAGGCTCTTTAGCTCCCTGCCTCAGAATTTAGAACTTTAACGTGCTGCAAGTTCATAACATCTTTCAGAATCAGAGAGAAACAAAAGGAACAGGAACGTTTGCAGAATTCTAACTGCTATTACGTGCTTCTAGCCTGCTTCTCTTTCCTGTGCTCATTTTTTCCTGTTCTGCCTTCTTTCCCTTCTTTTCCACTCCTTACAATGTTTTGCAGTATGTAGCCTGTTCTGCTTTGTTTTTTTGTAGCTGTCACTCCATTCTCCTCTCCACTCTGTTTTGTGTTACGTCTGTGGTCCTCCCCCCGCCCTGTCTTCTCATACTCTTCTTTTTCCCTGCTAGTTTCTGAGCTGCAGTCTCCTTCCACTCAGCTCTGTGTGCTAAACCATGGAGTCAAATTGACTAGAAATGCTGGCAGAGAGCACTTCAGAGAACTGAGCCTCGCTGCTTCCCATCTGCTGCTAGTACACTCACAACTGGAGCAAAGAAAGTGGAAGCAACACATACTGAAGAGGGCTGAAAATCCATGGCCTGTATGGGTCAGTTTTTAATCTCTGTAATAAAGCAAGTGAGCATGAGATTTTAAATGCATGTTTTTCCTTAATCTACTTGGAGGATTTTGGGCACCAAACTGGAGCTAGTTTTCATCAACCTGAAACTGTATTTCTTCGTGTCTAAGTGACTGCAAAAATGTGAGAAGTAAATTATTGTTGGAAAAAAAAAAGTTTCATTTCACTCTAGCTCCTAGAACTGCAGTGTCTTTGGAGGGATGGCTGGCTGGCTGCATCCAAGAGAGGATGTTCTTTCTCACCTGAGTGACTATGTTTAGTAAGCTGGCCTGACGGGAGTTTGTGGTGCATGTTTGGCATATGAGGAAGGAGAACAAGCTGCTGGACTGACCAGGAGCTGTTACTTAATCCAGGGAGCAGCTCTGGGCAGGGAGCCATGCTGTAGGGGTTTGATCCAGGCAGCAGCTGGACTGGGCCTGGCCGAGGGCCATGCTGGAGAGATTTGATCCAGAGAGCATCTGGACTCATTCAGGAGATTCAGACCAATCCCTCAGTGATGGAGATGGATGGTTTGGTCAATAGGAATTAGATTCCAGTTTGCAGTGGGGGTTTGATGCAGTATCCATGAGTATAGCAGAAGGACAGAAGAGTCCCTTGTTGAAATAGGTTGTACAGGGGTTAGTGAATTTTTGAATCGGATGAGGCTATGTTAGTGTGTTGGTGCATAAAACTAGGAACAAGCTATTGGTGCAGACTTCCTGAAGTATGGTTCTCCTAAAGTACCCTGATGGTTTGAATAGCATTGCGGTTCTGCTGAGAGCAGTGTCCTTTCCTGCATAAGAGTAAGCAGATGTGCGTGGATGTTAGGTTAGACTCTGATCTCTTCATCAGTTTGATGCATTTTTCTGGAAAACTAAGATTTTCTCACCAAATTTGGTGGGAGGATCCAGGAAAGGAAAAAGAAAAAAAAACTGGGCACTAACCTTCTGTCGTGGTTTGGGTGGTCTGGCCACTGAGACAGCTACCAGGGCAGCTTCTTGAACTTGAAGTATAAGTAACCTAGACAGTCTTCATAATGGCAAGCTAATCTTTCTTCTTATCATGATTTCCTTTGCTGTTGGAGGCATATTTGTAACCAGACATCTCCCGAAGAATCTCTAAGGCCCTGTTATTCTGTTGCCTCGCAATATTAAAAGCTAATCTGGTCTTTTACTTTGAGTAATTCTTTTAAAAGGATGAAACTGAAGGATGAAAGGATGAAAAGAAGGGGATCGGTTTAGACTGTCACAGATATTTAGGCAGCTGTTATGCACACTGTTATTTTATTAGGTGGTGACCAGGCACCTAAAATTCTCTGAGGACTGTGTCTCAGTAAATAACCTTGAAGGTGTGGTTTGTCTCTTACAGGACATTTCTTGCCACTTTTCCTTGTTAACTGTTAAGTAACTCAAACAATGTGACTGCCTCTGCACTGTGACTTCCAGTTTTTGTCTTGGGTTTATTTCACAGCCTGTTGTGCCTGTTAGTAGGGTTTCTCACTGAAAAAAAAAGGCCATTGTTAGTAAGATTTCTCTAGTAGTCCCCAGATTTATTCATGGAACCAGTATCATTTACACCACAATACTATAGCGCTCTGGCAAATATTCATGTCTATGCCTCACACCGTCCTCTCAGTTTTTAAGCTGTAACTGCAAGTATATCTTAAACTTGCTTAAGTCAACAGTACAACCAAAAGTAGTTGTCTTGCACTTGTCCCACGTTTAGACACTTGGTCCTCCCTTCCTCCCCAGCTGTGTTTGTGCAGGGATATTTGTTTGTGTAGTCACAGAATTAATAGCAAAATAGAGAGCTCAGTACTGCTAGTGCTTATCAGGGGAAGGTGACAATAATAAGAGGAGCTAGGTAGTGTTTTCTTTGTTATGAGGCCCATAACATATGCGCTATGTTAAGCTTGGGCAGAAATTCTAGTTCCCTTTGTACTGCCCAAGAATATATAACAGATAAATAATGCCATCTCCTACAAGGGAAGTGAAAATAGTTTTCTCAAGCACTGTTTATATATACTTTATATACAAGTAATAGCAAGGCAGCAGTACCCTAAAGAACTAACCACTAGTACTCTGTTATTCTGTTTGTGTCGCCAATTAAGGCATTCACTTACTATTTCCCTAACTTACTCTCTGTCTTCGCAGGTCCAAGGCAAGCACAGTGTAAAGACTGTTGGGGTAATTGAGTGGTGGGAGGAAGTGATTGAGGAGTTATGAGTAAACAAGTTAGTATCAATACAGTGTTCCATAGTGCTGATTTCTCCAGTTCCTCTCTCGACAATGTATCTTTATGCAGGCCTAGGGAATAAACAACTGTACTTAATTAACTATGCTACAGAGACCTGTACATTCTGCCTCCTGTCAAAATACTGCATTCTGGCAGGCAGAAGGGGAAGAAGAGACAGGCTATTACCACGATTACGAACAGTAGCTTAGTATATTGCACAAATAATTTGCTAGAGTTTACATTAGTCAGCACTGGTGGCTACTTCGCTAATTTTACTGCTCTTAGTATTTTTTCCCTTCATTCCCAAGTGATGCATGCAGACATATTTTAGGAGTGCATTTCTAACACATGCCTCATGTATTAGTTCTGTCTAAATGAATAGGTGTTCAGTTGAAAGCTGCTGCCAGGACACATTTATGTTCTGACAGTGGTGAAAGGTTTCCCAGCCTCTTTCTGTTTACTTGCTCCAAGTGAAACTGCTCCGTCATTCTGTCTCTCGTGTGCTATTGTAACATCATTTTAGTGTAAGTACTTTATTCTTTTCACTTTACCCACCGTGAGACTCTGAACGTTACTTGTCATGTTACCTGTCATGAGGTTTATGGACTTTATAAATAAAAGGTATCTGATGTTATGTATAACTCTGGTGAATGCACTGGAAGGTCTTCCAAATAATTTCAAAATGCAGCTTGTCTTAAAGACCTGATTTAGCATTCCTTAGATAAGCAAAACCTCCGTGGGAACTTGAGCAAGGATAGTAGGATCAGTCTCTTTCACAGTTACTGTGATTAATGTTACAAGACAAATTCTTATTCCTATGGTTTGATAAAGCCATTTTTATAGTCCATTTCACCAAGCATTTAAATTGTGTCTTGCCTTATTAATCAAGGTGTTGTGAACCTTCAAAATGTCACTATATTCTTATCATCTGATTCATTTGCAACACTGTCAAAGACAGCACTTAAGAGCCCCCTTCCTAAGGAAGTGTGGATTACGTGTTCTTAATAGTATTTAACTAATAGACTCTGAGATTCAAATATAAATTAATCTCTTCAAAGGAGAGATTAAGACAGAAGGTATTCACAAACTGGGTAGTGTTGTTCGGTGCTGCTTTGGTAGAAGGATATAAATGTGCAGTTTTATATGCAGAAGTTACCCTTTTTAGCCGGAGATGCTCAGCTGGAACAGGGTTCAAAGGTCCTGGGCTGCTTCAGGCAGACAAGAGCAGGAAGCCATAGAAAAAGTGCAACAACTAGTTCTGCTGGGCGTGGAGTGAGTAAAGCTGAGGAGTGGGATTTTTCCTTACTTCAGTGTGGACTTAGCGCTTGCTGAAATGAGGGGTGAAATTCTTGTTGCTTTCAGTGCTGCCAGACTGGCCAGTTCTGAACTGGTTTGAAAATCTCACCTGACGTTCTTTCAGTTGCTGACAGCTGATTTGGTGGCAATTCTGGAGGACTGGCCTTTCAGTGCTGAGCATATCTTTATGTTATGGTATAATTCACAGCTCTCTATTTTCTTTTTCCATCTGACTTTTTTTTTTTTTCCCCCCAACTACCATTCATATTTTTTTCATCCATCTTGTGTCCTTATCATCCTTGATAAGAGTTTGGGGTTGAGTTTGGTTTTGTTTTTAAAGGGCTTCCCTTTTCTTTCCCTCCCTGTACCACTGCTCCCCCAGAACTCCGTGTTAACTGAGGTACCTGTCTGTCCAGCGATTCCATGCACTAAGGCTCCCTGTAGTCTCAGGACTGAATGCTACAGGTGCAGCAAAAGGGGCTCTGGACTTTCCATATAATTTCTCTGTTTCTTATTCTAAAGGTGGGTGCAAACCTTGTCTTAAAGAATTTTACAGTTTAAAGAACTGCTGCCTTCCTGAGAGCAAGATATAGAATAAGAATGTACTGATAAATATGGCACATGGTCTTAATCTACTGTGGGTTTATTAAAGTACAGATGGTGTACTTTCTGAGTTCCTAGAATTACCATAGGAAGTATGTGGTCCTCAAGCTGTTCATATATGATTTAAAAAAACCTCATTTTTTTCAGATTTTGGCCAGTGAGATTGGCTTTGAGAACATCTAAACCCTAAGGGAAATGCAGCAGAAATTTCCCTCTTTCATCCGTTTTATGAGTTTGAGCCAACAGAACATAACATGGTCTCCAAGTTCTCATCTAGCTTAAGAGTTTGCAAAATTAGTTGAATATAGCCTGATATCTGCATTGTTGGGCATGTTATCTGATTTCACTGCAAAAGTTTTAGTGCAGTTCTAAGTACTGAACAAAGACTGTCATCCCCTAGGTCAGGTAAATTCATTTAGTGATAAATGTTGCCTAGCATAATTGTCCTAAGTGAGCAGAAATCTAATCTGAGTCTGATGCCTGCACAGCTCTGCTCTGAATAATGCAATAGAAGTCTGGACTGCCCCTTGCACACCCCTTTTGTCTGAATGCAAAAATCTTTCACTTGTGAAGCAGAGGCCACTCTGACAGTGAAACAGAAATTCAGAAATTTAACTTTTACTGTAATGAATCATTGTTTTGCATGTCTTGCAAATAAATTGTTTCAATTTTGTATCTTTTTGCACCATATAAAGAGCATTGAGTAAATTTTGCATGGAAAAAGCCACAGAAGCAGCATTTTGGCAATCTATCTTCTGCCTGCATTATGTGGATAAAGAATTTTGATTAAAATTTGTGTCTGGTTTTCCCCACAGTTGTGCCATTTTCACCAATCCTTACATGTGTCATGGAAAGGGAAGGAAAGACTCCTTATTCCTTTGTTCTCCCCCTGATGGCTGTAAAAGTGATTGTCAGGATCTAATGACAAAATAGAACAGGGATTTATTTTTTGTTCATTCTTTTTTATCTGACTTGTTCCTTTTTGAATTTTTCAAGTCTTGAAAATGTGTGCATAAAAAGAAATTACGTATTAAAAAACAAGGCAACTTGCTTCAGTTGATCTTAGTGCTATGAATTTAAAAGAGACTCAGAGTCCTCTGAGTAAAGTTTGTATTTGGTTTAGAGAATATTTATTCACTGCCCCACTGATCTCAGGACATAAATTAATATCAAGTTGTAAGGACCTTGTAATGATTCTCTGCACAGAGTTGAAACCTACTTGTGAAAGAATGTTGGTTCTCCGGCAGTGCCCGCAACCGCACGTCGCGGTGAGCTGGTCTGACCCGAACTTGGCTTTCCTGGCAGGCTGCGTGTGGTAAAGAACATCTCCTCTGGCCAGCTGTGGCTCAGAAAGGCTGGTGCCACTTCTCAAATCGGCATCCAGCATCTTGATTTTTAGTTGTAATAAAAGACTTATTTGCAGCTGTAACACGCATTTGGCTTATGATATCGATAGTTCTTTTTCTAAGGTGCTGTTCGTGCAGCCTTTTCTCTTACTTCAAGGTGCAGCTGCAGGAGAATCATTTGAGCCTACTGAATTCAGGAAGCAGGAGAGAGGAAGCGTGATTTAGTAGTAACTAAATTTATTTGGGAAGTGACGTTGGGTTCTTTTGTGAAAGGGCCCGCCTGGTTTTTTGGTGTAGACAGAACCGTTCAGACCAAGCTGCAGTAAATCTGCGTGCGTAAATGGTGCAGGCAGAATGTTTGCTGGCACTTAGATGTCAGATCTGCTGAGTTGTTTGCTCTGAACTATGTGCTCCGAGAGCCTTTTGCCCTCACCATTTGGATGTCGCTCCTTGAAAAAGAATTAGATAAGGATCTGTATGCAAAATCAGCCAAGGAGCTCTCAGTAGGTAGTGCCAGCTGTTACCGTCTATTAAAGTCACTGCGGAACTGAAAGGACAGAGGTTTACATTGTGTTGTCTTATCTCAACAAGGGGCATGCAGACTGCGTACTTCCTTAGGGGCACTTAGTGTACACTGGGAAGAAAGGAATTCCTGATGGTGGAAAGAAAGGGAGAGAGCTGATCTCTCCCCTCTGCAGCTGACGTCCTGGCTGAATTGCTCCTATGGAGTGACTGATTCACTAGAAAATTCATGGGCGATGGAAAGAGAAGGAAAGACACTTTGTTCCTTTTCCTCCCCTGTGGTAGCTATGAACATGCCAGTCGGTGCAGCAGCAAAATAAACAAGCATTTGTTCTGTTTGCTCTTCTTCAGTGAGTCTTCTTGTCATTTGAATTAAGATTTTAGTTGTTTAAGAAGAGAAGGCTGGGGGGGACCTTATCAATACCTGAAGGGAGGGTGTAAAGAGGATGGAGCCAGATTCTCTCAGTGGTGCCCAGTGACAGGACCAGAGGCAATGGGTACCAGCTGAAACACAGGAGGTTCGCTCTGAACATCAGGAAACACTTTTCACTGTGGGGGTGATTGAGCAGTGGCACAGGCTGTCCAGGGAGGTTGTGGAGTCTGCACCCTTGGAGATGCTCAAAAGCCATCTGAACGCAGTCCTGGGCAACTGACTGTAGGTGACCCTGCTTGAGCAGGAGGTTGGACCAGATGACTTCCAGAGGTGCCTTCCAACCTCAGCCACTCTGTGATTCTGTGACTTGAAATGGCTTCTTTCCTAAGTAAGAGTTTCAAAATCAGCTTGTCAGAAATCTTGTTCATAAGTCTCTCTGTTAATAGGTGAAGGCAATGGAGTTTTGGTCCTTGTTAGTAAAAGGAATGATGTTTCAGGAGCAGAGTGCAGTGTGTACAAAGCAGGAAGACCCTTCCTCTGCGTGCGTGAGTGCCTCTGTACAGAGATGGCTCGGCTGTTCTGTGTTTCTAAGAACAGCACAGGTTCTGTTCACTGCTGCAGCTCACACCCAGGGGCGAATGACACAGCATCTGTATCTTCTGTATTTCTAGCTCTGATTTGGACAAACAGGTTGCGGTGTCCAGGTTCCCCAGAAGCAGTGAACCAGTGGAAAGAACACAGGAGGAATGGGGAGGGGGGAGAGAGGAAAATGGTGAGAAGCAAGGAAAAAAACAATGCTGGAGGGAAAAAGCTCCATGATAAATGACAATATGTACAGCAGATGACGGAGGAGGGCGATTGTATGAGATCGAACCTCGACACAGGGTGAACTGATGTGAATGGAGTTAAGACCTTGGTATCTCAGTCATTTACTGATTTACAGCTCAAACTTACACTGGGACTGCCAGAGCAAGAGGACCACACAGGAGTTTGGTGAAAATAAGACAACAGGAATTAGAGATCACTGGCACTTGCCTTGGTTCCTTTTACAAATATTTATTCTCACTGTGTAAATAAAGAATAAACAGGGACGGAAGTATTACGCTGGAGTCAATAAGTTAAGGTCCAAGTAGAAAGATCCACTTCACCTGTGGTGTTTCCTGTACATACCATATTGCCTCTGAATGTTGCATTTCATCAACTGTAGGAAATCACATCTGCTAAGTATTTTACTGGTGAATATTTTAAATATCTTCAAAATACAGTGTTCAAGAGGTTTGCCATTTCATTTCTTTTTTTTTAGTTGCATTTTCTGATTACAGTGTAAAGCAGAAAATAGAATTCAAACTATGAAATAGGGTTACTTTAAAGAATCAAATATTTTATAATTACTAGCAGCAAACTCCCCTTCTTATACAAGATCTTGACAACAGAAATCAGTGAGATTTCTTTGGTAACGTTTTCAGCTAAATCAGCGGTTATTAATCTTATTGTCATAGCAAAGTAAATGTGACAGCATTGTCAGAATATGTTCTCTCTTTTAAAGTTTGTTGCTTTTCCTCCCTTCCCCCCCCCACTTTTAACAGAACAACTGTTAATAAAAATGGAATTTACCAGTTTGAACAGGCTTCAAAATGTAAGGCAATTCAGGACAACATTTTGTCATCATCTATCAAGAAGAAAAGGTAGGTGTTTGCTGTGCTTTCTGCTTTGTTTGTTTTAAATAGAAGGGTAAAAGATTGTCCTCTTTTACATAATTTTTGATGATATGAATGTGGAGCTGTAGAACAGGAAACTGAAATTGTTCAACCAATGTTTGCCTGCATTTTTTCTTTCACATGAATTAGATTTATTTGAGGTTGGATTTTATTTTTTTTTTGTTTTCACAATATAAGTCAACAAGATTTCTCCTTGCCAGTTAGCAACATTTTATTCCAAGATATTCACAAAAAGGTTGAACAGAGTCTGTGAGGTATAATTTCATTCTTGAATGTGTTTTCCTGATTGGTGAACACTCCTACTATGAGCAACCTCAGTTAATGGATTCTTTTCAGCATATTCACTAGAGTAAGTATGGAAATGTACTAGTATAAAAACTTGCTAATTAATTGCCTTCTTTATAATAACTAGTCCACAGGAAACTAATAATTCGATTTTAGATACATTGAAAAAACCTCAAATTAATCTTGGGTTTCAAATTCACTGAGAGTAGCTGCAGGGATCTTTGTTACTTTTTCAAGGTGTGACCCACAGGCATGGTATATAAATGCTTTATATTGCAGTTCTAGACTTTCAGGGACATTCTGGACATTCCTGCCTCTTAATTTGAGAGAAAGGGAAAAAAATTACTAGTTTAAAGCTTGTCAAATTGTTTGATAGTAAAAAATGCTGTGTAAGTAGGAAGTTACTATTATAGCAGGTATGTGCTGGTGGTGATAAAGAGCCTGAAATGCTGAGTTTTGCTGGCAGTTTTCCATTTTTATTCTAGAGCAAGCCCTGGGCACACTCTCCTGAGGGCTTTAAAAATGGATAGTTGTTTTGGTAGTATTAAAGTGTCCAAAGGCAAAAGGGATCCTCCTTTTCTTTTGCATTTCCCACTGTTGTTTTGCTTTTTATTTGTTTCTTTCTTGAACGTAAGCTGCCAAGTAGGAATATCTCCTTTTTCCACTCCTGCTGCTCAATTTTACTTCTAATTCGAATAGATTTTTTTTTTTGAAGTAGGTGTTTAGTTCCAGCAAGTAACCAGTGGGGCTGCACCTGTCTCTCCGTTTTGACATTCTACCTATGGTCTCCGTACTATCTCAACACTTCTGTCCTTGCTGTTGTCCTTTAGATATCAGCCAAAAATTAGAAGATACTTAGACTTTGTCAGTGCCTCGACTGTGCATAATAATTCCACCTTAGCCTCTGCAGTTAACATAGAAGGTCACTGCATACCTGACAAAAGTACAGGCAAAAAAACGCTTCCAGGTGTTATTTGTCAGCAAAGCTCATACAGTATAAGTGAGTTTCCTACGACATCAAGTTATTATAATGGTTATAGTGCAGGTGGCAGACAAAACCAGGACAAAACATGTTTCATTCACTATTCTCAGCACTGCCATTATTGTCTTGTCCACATATTCTTATAGTTCAATTTACCTGAGCTTTTTGATCTTAATAAAACCCTTTTAGCATCAGTGAATATGCGCTGTAAGCTCCTAGGTGCCAGTGGAAATACGTGTATTGTCCCAGCTCTTTAGAACGGAACAGTGGAGAAGAGGACTGCCTGGGTTGCAGCAGAGCCATGAAATGACATCCTGATAGCCTTCTGGACTGATTCCATTGGAGGAGTGAGTCCCTAAGGCTCCTTTAAGGCAGGAAATGCTAAAATAGGCTTTCTGAGAGGAAAACAAAGCTTTCTGGGCTGTAAAGCCAGCTGCAGCAAATCCCAGAGCTTCCCTTTGAGTCTTTAAAAAAATTAATCTATGGGAATGTTGTCTGTGTTCAAGTAGCGTTCCCGTCGTGGAAGCCTTGTCTGGGTGTGAGCAGATGTGGCGGCCGCTTTGCAGAGCTGTCACTGTTGTGTGCTCCTGCCCCCCAGGACATGCTGCTGGGTTGCCTCTGCCGCTTGCGGCGCTGTGCCAGACCTGGCGAGGAGGAGTTCTCACCGTCCATGGTGTCTTTGTAAGTCACAGGAGGAGCAAAGCTGGATGCCTAGAGGTGGTGGTCTGCCTTGTGAAGACCCGTCAGTGGTGCTTTCCTGGGTGAGCTGGGGAGCTTAGACACTTCTGAGAAAAAGCGATTCCACCAGTAACAGCAGTGGAAAGGCAGCCATGTTCTTGCATTGTAATCGATGTTTTTACCCCAGGTACAGCTTCTGTTACATGTATAAGAAGGTCCTTACAGTTTCTGTCAGCGAGTGCCTGTGTTTCTCATGAGGCCTCAGAACTAGCATTGTGGATGATGCTTTGATTTTTCTCCTTACCGTATGTTTCCCTGTAACTTGCTAATAACTTGTCAGTCCATGCGATTTCTTTCTGAGCTGATGGTAATTTTTCTTTTCATTTCTGACTCTGATCTTCATCTTATCAATGTCTTTAGGCTAGAATTTGCCTTTTCTGTATTTTTCTCTCCTAGATAATGATAGCCTAAGTAACTCTTCGTGCTCTGTTATCCCATTAATTCTTGAAATTTTTCCATAGATCCCAGCATCTAAGAGTTATTTATTGTTTAGCCTTAAGAAATAAAACTAGATGAGTGATTCAACATCAGCACAGGCTATTTCAGTCCTGTGCTGCTATCCCATCCTGCCTGCACATGCAGTCCCTGTCCTGCCCTGTGCTGTTAACTGACACTTGTCTGACCCCACAGTGAGCCAATTTAGGTAGCAGCTTCAGCAAGAAAGTAGTTCTGTTTTCCCTGGCTGCAGTTCCAAGGCTGCTAATACAACATACCAGCAGGTAGATGCCAAAATAGGAAGGCCTTGTTCCCAGTTTCTCCGCTCTCATCAGTCCTTGGTTATACGGGCTGTGATGTTCAATGGAATCTTTCCTGAAGAAAATGTATATGCATATTTTTTTTTCTTTCTGGTTTATTTTTTTCTTGCCACGGTAGTGAATTAAAGTGGCCTATAAAGGCATTTGACATGTGCAAAAGCTAGCAAAAACAAAACAGAGGTGGAGTCGAGTAAGTGGCTCAAGGGAGAAAATGGATTTGGAGTTGGACTGAAAGCAGGAGAAGTGTACTGCACCGGGTCAGATCAGCCACAACTGCAATGAAACTAATTTTGCTCTTCTCCCACTTCTGCTCATTTATTCCTGCACTCTTGAGTTGTGCAAGGGCTCCGTAAAATCAGTATAGTCACAATCATCTCCTTCCTTTACTAGTTTGCTAAGTCTGGAAAATGAAAACTGTACCTGTTGTCACAGGTGCAGACTTGAGCCAAAGGCCAATTCTAATGCAGAATTCCTCTAAAAAGTTTAATTTCTTTTTCCATGTGGAAATGGGACATGACTTTACTCAGGGGTAGATAAACAAGTTAACTTTAGCACTTGCAGTACTTTTATGAGGCAAACAAAAAAAGGGATCTATTTTTTCAAATATTTACTGTAAGGCTGTGGTACTAAAACCACGTTGAACACAGAGAGAGAAGGAAGCTTTCAGGTTGTTGACTTCTGCTGTTGCAAGTCACTTCGGCCTTTTTCGTATTCCTTTTTATCAATTCTTATGCACTGTGTAAAAACAAGTGAGGTTTCTTGCCATCCCAACTCTTTTAAAACTGTTCAAAATACACAATTCTAAATTCCAGCTTAAATAAAGTCATGAGCATTTGGTTTTGGGCCAATGCTAAGCCATTTTTGCTAAAGTAATACAAGGTAGGTCTTTTCTGGATATGTGAGTTCCATACAATTTGTAGTCATGGCATCCATATCACCTCTTCTTCCCATTCCCCCAGTCCTCCTTATAAGTCAGAATTATTGTTTTAAAAAAATATGTATTGGGATCCAAGCAGAAACGGGAGAAGTATTAACATTGAACCTATAAGGGAAGAAGTGTCTCCATTCTTTTGACTTACATGTTCTGAAGTATTTCACGTATGCACAAATTTAAATCTCTTGAAAGGGTTTAAAAGCAGTGGGAAGCTCTTTGGTTACATGTACCAATGTAACCAATGTGCTGGATGATGTAAAATGACAGATTGTTTTATTTAACAGATAATCTGAAGGAAAACTTAGATCTGTAAATATTGGTCTGTGGTCTTAGATGATTAAACTGAGCTTTGGGGACTCTATAAGGTAAATGAAAGAAAAGGCACAAGAACTGTGATGTTTCATCTTGGCTTGCAACAGCCACATTTCAAAACATTTTTGAAGTTTAAAACACCAAATATAAGAAAGAGGGTTTTCTGTATTATTTTGGACTTTTGCACTTGAGAAGATTTCTAATAACTTCAAGATGTTTAAGGTCAAATATTTAAGTTTGAAACCAGTGTACTTTTGACAGTTTCTGAAAAGAAAAGTTCATTAGGACATCATTATTAAGAAGCAATGCTTAATAGGTCATGCTAATTAAATGAGGATAGTACTGTTACAAATTTTTAAAATAAAATAGGTTACAGAGTTCTAAAAGCATCTATTATATATGCATCACGCACATTATTATTAATACATGCATCATTTGAATGTTTTAGAGATTGTTTCTAAATATACATACATATATATCCTAGTGTTTGATGTTGTTGCCTTTTTTAGATATTCAGAAGATTATTATCTTCACATAGTCACAAAACTGCAGAACTGCACCTGGATAAGGAGACCAGAAGAATCTACAAAATTCAGGTAATTTTTGTTGTCTCATTTAGAAAAATTGTTTACGCTAGGTTCATCTAAGAAGCCATAAATTTAAATCTCCCCTTTTGAAAAGGTAATTTGGTATTGCTTTTGGACTGCATTTGTAGCTATGCATTTCTATTAATCTTTTGATGCTGGGGCTTCTTGTTTATTTGAATTGAACCGTGCAAACTGAAGAACGACACAAATGAAGTAATTTTACCTGTCTCCACTATAATGAATGGTTAACTAACTTAAGTAGAATATATTAAAATATTCCTGACACAAAACCTACAGTATTAAAAAAATAAGTAATGTGATTTTGTCTGTCTGAACGGGCACTCTGATAAAAGACGGTGTAATGAAGCAGTGTATTTCTTACCTCAAGACTATTGCTTCTATTAAAGAAGTGCCCAAGGCACTCATTAGGTTTGATGCTGCATGTCATGGCCCCTGAGCACGTAAGCACGTGATTACATCTGTCCTTGTTCAGGGCGGCACGAAAGTACATGCTCGGTAGGGACAGTGATCGCTGAAAAGCTGCCACTCTCATTTGGAAAGGCATCATGCTGGGTTTAGAGAACAGCTTCACTGTGCCAACCCTGTTTTCTCCAGGGGGAAATACTCTCTTGAATTACATTATTACACGGATCAGAATTAAAGGTTCTGTCATGACCATTAAAAATAAATAAACTGACCTACCTTCCAACTCTTTTGAGTTAACTAGCATTGAAAACTCAATATCCACATGCTCAGCATGATACCCGTGGAAGAAGTAGTTTTGGAGGGGTGGGGAGGTAATGCTTTCTGTGCAACATAAATTGCTGTGTTTGCTGTGTATCATAACTGACGAACGGTGTTTCCCAAACGTGAGGTAGGAGAATACACAGAGATAAGGTTTAAGAAACTTTCAATTAACTCGGAAAGGCTTTAGCTGTGCACAGAGATACCAGACCATGATAAAGAGCTGTTCTGTTTCAGAACAGGCAGGTGTCTTGTACAGTTGACAAGAGATGAAACTGCTCTCATCTGCTCTTCACCCTGCTACATTTAGGGTGGGTTTTTTCCCCAATCTGTTTTAATTTACCTTCCTTCTGAACAGAGCAGTCACCACTTACCGTAAATTTGCCACTTCTGCTATTCCAGGTGTATGAGTCAGTGTCAGAGTAACCACTCCTTGTTCCAGCTTGACTTCTTCATTTATTGTGTCTACATTCTCCCTTCCACTGGGCCAACTTCTTCTACATCCTCTAGGCCTATGGGAATCAAATGTGACACCCTCTATCTAAACTGTCAGATGATGGTTGGATGGTTGGACTTTGAGTAGAAGGCGCTTACCGTTCCTCTTGCTGCTGTCTTTGCCTTCCAGCTAGGAGTGTGGGTCATAAGCAGTCAAGGTGGGTTATACAACCAATGATCAGTCTGGAAATAATCAAAAGTGAAACCTGTGGGGTGCCCACAGTTATTTATCAGATCTAAGCACAAGAGCCTGGAACTAGCTTTGCAAGAACGCTCACTCTAGCTGAAAAATGATGCATTGACAGAGCTCTATGGGGAACAAAGCTTCTAGAAGTGTGGTGAAAGAAATTAATTAATAATCCCTCGGCAGTACATCTCTTCCTTTTTCTAACTCTGCCTAGTCTCAGTAACGCATAATAATTGTGTAATACAAATATTATTTGGTTCTAAAAATCTCATTAATAGGTAAACACAACCAATTTGCAGAATCTCGGAGGGGCTGTGCAGCAGGAATTGGGTAATACAGCTAGCCACCTGCAGGAGGAGAGCTTGAAGCTGCCTGTGTCTCATTATTCACCTGCCAGTGCCACCAGAAGTCTGCCTGCTGACTAGATTGCAGAGAAGCTGCTTGACTTCTTTCCTTGTTTGCCCATCTGTTAAATGGAGTGAACACTTACATGCTTCTCAGGCGTGGTGTCAGTTGTATGACATCTCTGTATTATCCTGAAGTTCTGCAGAACGGGCATGCATATTTATAAGGGATTTAATGTCTTATGCTTCAGGGCATAAACTAACCTCTAATTAATAAGGTTCAAAAGCAGCTTCCCGTGGGGCAGTGAATTTCTCAAAGAGGCTTTCTTGTGTTTTCCTTTGCAGCTTTTGCTGTTGGCTACCATCATACTGGTAGTGGAGTGAATGAATATGTGGTCTGAGCCAGTAACTCCTATGTTGCTAGAAGACAGCAGTGTGTGCCAATGAGTACACATCAATTCTCTTTGTAAGCCGCACTCCCAGCAGATCAAGGCCAAATAAAAGAATTTGAATTAGAAGTGCGCTGCAGGGAGGAAATACTTGTCTTTGTATTTGGCAAAAGAGTTATAGCTGACAGCCCTGCGTGGTACAAACCACACTCTTTTTCCAACCCATTGTACAAAAAGCAGAGTGCAGGATTCCAGGTTGACCCTCTACTACCTAGCTCAGCTTTGCCGTGCAGCTGTGCAAACTGTGTCCATTTGTTGCCAGAGAGCTGTCCTTTTCCTTTTCCAAATGGCTTCCTCGAAAGCTGCTCTGCTGTGCGCGCTCCCGTACACTTGGCTAGATTGCTGTCTGGCAGTGGTCAGTGGTTCTTGACAGCAATGTGATGTTTACCCATGCAGTTCTCAAGACCAAAAAGAATCATAAGGCAAGAACAAGCCATGATGTTCCCTTTAATACCTCCCATATTCACAGTCACTCTTCTCCGGTTGATTTTTGTCCAGCCTCTGTCAGGGAACCAGTCTCCCGGTCCTTCACTTACATCAGCACTGCCAGATTTAGGCTGCCCTCAGAGGAGCAAGTGCAGACACTTGGTTCATTACTCTTGCAATCTAGTTCAGATTTATTGTGCCCCACATTAGTGTTTGTCAGCCATTGCTAAAGAGGTTTTATCTAACTACACAGTAGGTGCTAGGGAAGGCGACGTACCTAAGGCCAGAAGCAGTGTAAATGGCATCCAGCTAATAGTGATGTAGGGAAAGTCTTCACCAATGTTTACTGCTACTGACATGGATAACTATTTCAGTATTTTTTATTCAGACCTTTCCTTTATTAAATTCAGCTGTGCTTCTGTTGTTCTTTTTTTATTTCTCTTGTTCTTTACGGCTCTACAATCATCTAGCATCTCCCCATTATCCCTTTGTTTCTAAGCCCACCTGAATTCTTCCTCCCTTTTCAGATTTACATCAGCTCTAATTCGTTTTAGACAAAGCAAGTCCTCGGATTTCTTGGTTATAAGAGAGGATTGGTACAAACTTGTAAAGGGAGGGGAAATAATCTCACAGCTGCCTGGAAGCGTCATTCTTAAAGCTCCAGAAAGAAGCCGTGCTGAGTAGCTTCCTCTGCAAAGGCTCTTCTAGCTACAGTCAGTAGAGTCTCAGGTTGCCTAGGTAACCTGAATATTAATTATTATATTAGTATTCTTCAAAGGTTTTCCACTTAAAAGAAATGTTTCATTAGTGCAACAAATTACAGAGCCCAATTGGGTGCAAGATGTAATTGTTTTTTACACCTCCACATCTCTCTGCTTTACAGAGTTTTAAGCTTGATCTATTCTTATTTGGGCTATACACCCACGGTGGCAAATAATCTGCAGGTTTTCCAAGTAGTTGCGACTCCCCTTTTTGCTGGAAGCTAACAAATAGCTAAAACAGCCCTCAAAATGATGGGGCGGGGAGGATATGGAGAAAGGCTGAGCAGATGCTGTGTTTCAGAGAAGCCTCTGGGCGTTGTATTTCTGCGCTGTCTCGCTGAGCTTGGAGCCTGGCAAAGCAATGCAACAGTTCTTCAGGAGTGGTATCATACTAGAATAGCCCTGCGTGAGCTGTGGGTACTGGGCCCCCTCCTCATGGAAATACCATTCCTGACAAACCTTATTTGCATCTGATAATGAAGGGAGAAGGAAATCCCTAGGTGTAAAATACAGTTTTAAACCCCCTGATGTTACACTGCAATTTAGCTGGCACACTGCTCTATCCCACCAAAATATTATTAACTTTTTTTTAAAAGAAAACGTTACTACTTTAAAAAAAGAACCCTGGTTCTGTAATAGAATGGTTAAAAGATCAACCCATTTTTCTAGTCCTGTAATTTCCCCTTTTGCTTTTTATTCCACTCAACCTCTATTACCTTTTTCCCACTTTAATATTTCTTCTGAAAAGTGTGTGTTAAACATTCCTGCAGATTATAAAATCCCACTTCTTCTTGAAGAGATTAATTTGTAGTGTGCTGCACTCTAACATATATAACAATACTGCTTAACGCATCTGTGTACTGCAATAAGCCACAGTTGAAACACAAATAAAATACCCTGCAAGGTCAATTTATGCTTATATAAGCTTACACCACCACATAATCAATAGCCTTCGTAATACTAAACAGATCAATAATTCCACTGTACTCTCTGAAATCTTCCAGTCCAGTATACAAGAAAATACGCAGAACTCTAAGATTATAGTTGAAATGAGAGTACATTTGCTGCATAGGTTTAATAGATCATATGTAAAATCAAGAGTTTATATTCAGAGACATATTTTTATTTCAGAAGAGAAAAAGGTTGGGTGGAGAGATAGTAATTGGTGACAGTTTGGAGAGATGATTGAATCTTTTAATTGCTCTACAGACTATATACTTCCTTAAAGCTTGGAGGATTCCTATAAGCGGAACCTAATTTTGGATCAGACTGAGTTAATTATGTCTTCATGGCGGACTCTTTAAATAGTCTTTGGTTTGAAAATTTTATTACACTTTTTACATATTCAGCCTTGATTTCATATTCAATCCTGGTGGCTTTCATTGTCTCAGACATTTATGATGTTATTTCATTTATAGACAGTTCAAGGGCTGTCAGTGTAACATTCCCCTTCAATGCATTCTGTTTCAGATTTCAGATTTAACCACTCTTTTCTAAAAGATTGGAATATGTCATAATATGCCTCATTGAACTATGATACCTTTGACTTGGATTGACAAGAGGCTGGAGAAACCCATATCATTGTCTAGAGCCTCTAGTGCAGTACAGTAAGATAATTGCTTGCTCATAAAAGATTACAGCAGTGGACATAGTAGTAGTGGCACCCATGAAATGTTGCTGTTATATAGTGGATTTTTTTGTGGGTTCTTCTCTGTACTGTCATGGCAGTCTCTTCAATAGGAAACCTCAAAGGCTTCGTTTTCTTCGCATGTACAGTTCAATAGCTCACATGAACTAACGATTACAAATACCCAAGCTAGGTGAACTATTAAAACAAGCCATTAGGCAAGCATAGACTTTTTCTGGCAATTAGTAACCCACAGACTTTTGTTGTTTGGAATACTTTGCTCTTTATTCAAATGGTACTACAAACTGTGCTGTGAAATGCACTCAGCATCAGGCTTACAGGAGTTACAGCTTTGAATATTTGCTAGTCTTACTTTGTGTTTGGTTATCTCTTTTATGTGGCGTTTATGAGTGTTGGGTAACTCAAGATCCACAGAGAGATATGTCTGTGTAAGCATTTCTGGTGTGAATAATGTGCCCGTGCTTTATAACAGGACTGGTATGATATTCTTTTTGCAAACAAACATTTGCTTGTACAGATGTTTGTAAAAGGTGATTTAGAATCAAATGGACTTAAACCATTACTGAAAGAAGTTTAGACAGATACCTATTAAAAATCTGAAGCTGTCAAAATTCAGCACCTTGCCTAGGCAGCCTGTTCCAGTGTGCCTCCTAATACTGAACTGAAGCTTTCTTTAGTGCGAATTAGGATGATTTTCCTCACCCTCCCCACCATGGCCTTAGAGGACAGTTGAGCATCTACTATTTAGAACAATGTCTTGCATATTTTGATACTTCTGCAGCATCCATCCCCATCCACTTTCCCACTCCTCCCACCTCAGTTTGGTCCGATTTATAATGACAGCGAAGTATTTCACACTGTCCTCAGCAATGAAGAATGCCCTCTGGTCCCAGGTCTGCAGGTGCTAGCATCAATTGAAGTGTAGCCTACACAAAAGCAATACTATTAAGTTGACACTGTTTTGTTAGAATTTGCAGGTTCACGTCCCCCTGGAGCTACTGCAACCCCTTGAGGGTCACAGCTAACTATGTTGGCCCAGTGGTCCAACTCTAGGCTGGAGCAGACAGTTCCTGTGGCATCCTCTGTTTCCTGTGTCCCAAAATGCAAGGCTGTGTAAGGTTTCGGTGCAGAAACAAGTGCCTTTTCATACCAGATACCAGGTATCACATATTCAGCCATCTCCAGGAAAGCAGGGTTCCATCACACGTAACTGTTACTTGGGAAGACAAATGCCATAACTCTGACTGTCCCCCCTTTCTTCTTCTTCCCCCAGCTTTCTATACCAAGCATGGTGTCATATGGTATGGAATATCCCTTTGGTCAGTTGTCCCACATGTGTGCACTCCCAAGTTCTTGTGCCCTCCCAGCCTTCTTGCTGGTGGGGTGGTGTGAGGAGCAGAAAAGGCCTTGACTGCTTAACAACAACCAAAACCATCAGTGTTTTACCAACACTATTTTCATCCCAAATCCAAAACATAGCACTATACCAGCTGGTAGTAAGAAAGTCAGCTCTGTCCCAGCTGAAACCACAACACTTGGGTGGGTACTTTGACTTCAGCCTCCTTCACTCTGGACTTCTAATGCTGTGACTCGATCATGAATACACTTTGTTCCAGGGCAAACCCCAAGTCTTGCAGCTGTGTTAACAACTGGAAGTTAAACCTTCTTACCATAAGCTACGTACATATGCTTACACACATCTGAGGTGGATGCTCAGCCTGTATAGCAACATCCCATCTTCCAAGAGCTGCCCTCGTATCTCAACATTTTCTGCCGGTCAGAACAGACAACGTGGATCACACTCTACCCTTCCAAACAAAATGGAGAGGGTTTATTTTTTAAGGTAGTACCGTTTGGTGCTGTTTAGATTCTGACCCTTGTCTCTTATCCCATCATCTGGCTAGGGACTTCTTTGTATGGTGGGTTTTAACAATTTCTCTGTCCCCAGGTGGCATGATATATGAGTTAAAATGTCGTCTTGGTTTTGCAACACCTTACGTACAGCACTTGTTAAAATAATTGGCTTGTATGATACATGTTGTAATCTCAGGAAGTACATGCTCTTTAGGGTGTCATTATCATAGAATCATAGAATCACTTGGGTTGGAGGAGACCTTCAAGATCATTGAGTCCAACTATAAACCTATGCCAAAACCACCCCTAAACCATGTCCCTCAGCACCACGTCTACCTGTCTTTTAAACACCTCCAGGGATGGTGATTCCACCACTTTCCTGGGCAGCCTGTTCCAATACTTGATAACCCTTTCGGTAAAGAAGTTTTTCCTAATATCTAACCTAAACCTCCCCTGGCACAACTTGAGGCCATTTCCTCTTGTCCTATTGCTTGTTAGTTGGGAGAAGAGATTGACCCCCACCCACCTCGCTATAACCTCCTTTCAGGTAGTTGTGGAGAGTGATAAGGTCTCCCGTCAACCTTCTCTTCTCCAGTCTAAACAATCCCAATTCTCTCAGCCGCTCCTTATAGGACTTGCTCTCCAGACCCCTCACCAGCTTCGTTGCCCTTCTCTGGACACACTCCAGCACCTCCATGTCTCTCCAATACTGTGGTGCCCAAAACTGAACACAGCACTCAAGCTGCGGCCTCACCAGTGCTGAGTACAGGGGCATAATCACTTCCCTGCTCCTGCTGGCCACACCATTCTTGACAGGGGCCAAGATGCCATTGGCCTTTTTGGCCACATGGGCACACTGCTGGCCCATGTTCAGCCGACTGTCCACCAGGACTCCCAGATCCTTTTCTGCCAGGCAGCTTTATGTTATGACATAGACCACATTTGACATTAATACTATGATGTTGATTACAGTAATAGGTTACTTGAACTGCGCAGTCTCTGCCCCTTCCTCATTGTTTGCTGTCTGTTGTCGAGGTACCTTGTGTCACAGCTTGTACAAAATCCTGTATGAACACATCACGAAGTCTGTGGCCAGTGGGTATTGCTGTCTGCAGGTTACACACATTCCTGCTGGAGCTCTGTACGTGAATGCCTGGGCACGGTGGGATTCTGTGTCATGAATTGATCTAAGTAAGAGGTTTCTATGATTACCTCCAAATTTTTAGTACATATATTCTTTGGTAACATAAGAATATTTATCATTAGTCAATTTATATTCTTTTCTTCTTGCTGTGTTGCTGTGTTTCTGAACTAGCCTGGCTCTGTTTTACTTCCTCAGTGGATCCATAGTATTAATTTAAACTATTACTTTCTTAGTAATTCTCATATCTGTTTTTCTTCCAGGCTGTTTCTGCTTTTATTGAAGCACTCGTTCTTGTGGAATGAGTAATAAAAAGCAAAACCGCATCATCTGTATTAATGAATGTTATCTATCATCAGTTTGCCTTTTCAGGTTCTGGTAGCCATCACACACAAACCAGCTGTTTCACTAAAGCTGAAGCATATTCTGGCTTTATTCCTTTTCCTCTGAACATCCTATGGTTGACGCAGATAATATTGAGGGATGCTTTATTTAGCTTTAAGAAAAAATTAAAGGAAATCAACATTATAGTTTCTGTGATTCCTCATCCCCATGTGATTGCCAAGGAGGAGTGAGGGATGACTGCTCCATAAGGGACTGGGAGTGGGATCCCAGTGCAATAACCTGGCGAGCAGAGCAGGGACGGGCAGCTGGGACTGTGCCACCCCCAGCCAGGAGCGGGGCAGCCCTAGCCCTGGGCATGGCCACATCCCTGGGGTTGGGATGGGCACAGCTGGAGACAGGTCCTGCCGCAGTGTCGCTGTTGCAGGGACAGGTAGCCTTGGGGGGCTGAAATGAGGTCCTGGGCCACGGGTAGGATGGGGGCAGCCCCAGGGGCCTGGGCAGGGATAGTGAGGCTTGGTGGTGCCCTCACAGGCCCGACAGTGACATCTGAATCCTCTTATTACTACAGTACAGGTTAAGGTTAGAAAGAGCTGGTTACAGGAAAAAGTGTACAAAGAAGAAAAGCAAGTGGACTCTACTCAAGAGTGGTTCAATAGCACCCAGTGTTCTTAGCCTTAATCATTTGACTTTCCTGCCTCATGGCTTTATTTGTATTTTTCCATATGTTTAAAATAGGACTCTATATTTTTTCACCATATGTGCACCTCCTGACCCACAAGAGCATAGTCTCAGTTCCATCCCCACCCTTGTACCTAGTGTTTTTCATTGACCACAGACCCCACCCTGCCCCTTTAGGCTTTGAGCAAGGCAGTGGGAATCACTGTGTTCAGGGAGGGGAGCTGTATATGGCCTGTGGAAATCTTAACCCTACGGTTTCCTCCCTTAGGAGTAATATTTCCCATTAACATTTCCTGGTAACTCTTCTAGTATGATTAGTTCAGATATGTGCCATCTCACCACTCAGTCATTCCCACTGTTCCTCACACATCTGGAAACTTTGTCTTTGAGAGTTTCAGACTTCAGTATTCAAAATAGGTTAATATATACCTGTGAACCATCTGAAAATTGAAATGGTAATCTTTCATGTGGTATTTTATGTATGAATCAAGCCAACCTTCCCAACCATTTTTTCCCCCAATTTGACCATTACTTTAAGATAAGTGAGACTGGGAGTTATCCCAGACCTGTTACTCTCTTCCCGTCTTCCAGGAAACATAATTCTTGGGTTCTTCCATGTGCTAGACAATGCCTCATCTCCATCAGAAATAAAATTATATTATTATTAGAATATTTGCTCTGTGTACATGGTTGATAAAGTCAAATGCAGCAATTTCTCTTACCTGTGCCATGCCCTATTGAAGCCAGCTTACTTTCAGCCAGAATTTGGCCTGTATTGTTTGATTAGTTCCAATGGTTTGGTTTACCATACTCACTGAAAAAGTAAGAAATAAAACTTCTATTCCTCTGGCTCTAACTGTACATGTATTTATTTTTTTCTTCACAGTTAACCTTCAGTGTTAGGACAGGAATTATCATCTTTTCCCTACTGTGTTATCTTCTTCAAAATTCCAAGCAATTCTGTTATCAATGAATTTTATTCTCTAAATGGCTAGTAGTTCTCTTAGTATCTCACCTGATGAGATAGCTATGTCCTACCGATAGATAATGACTGTCCATGAATATTTCAGCCTTACAGTCTGAAAATCAGATCCAGTCGCAGCAGGGAGGACATCATTCCTTAAAGCAAAATGAATTACAACATTTTGGGTCTGACTGGGCTTTTCATTGCATTTCACTGTTAAACACATAATATTCTTCTAAGTTTATAGGTAACAGGAATTGTAAGATGGGTGATAGCCTTCACTCCTACATAAAGTTTGAGTGAATCTCTTGCACTCTTACCTATTTAAGAACTTCTGCTGGGTGTTCTAGGGAGCAGCTAGGATGTCCTGTCTACCACAAAGACACCCATCTTCTTTATTTGCAAGTTGTAATGTAATTTATTTAACATCTGTGATATTGTGCACAGGAAGACTGCTGAACAGTTGCAGAAATGAATTATTAATTAATTGGTTTGCAATCATCTAGCTGTTCACTAAGTACTAGAGCCCGTACTTCCCATCACCATTCCTTTCATCTCCTTGGTTCATTCTTTCTTCAGCCTTGTAGTTTCTTACAATCACTCATTCTATGTTGGTTAAAATCACACTATTAATTCTTTAGGGCCTGAAGTCTCTCAGTGTTTCTATAATAATCTTAGCTATTAGTAGTAAGGAGAAGACCATTTGCAACTTTTTCTGGATGGGAAAGGGAGACCAAGAGAAAAAAACAGGATAAGAAAAGGAGTTTTTGGTCTGATTAGTTTCTGAACATTTGTTGTGAAAATAGACTTGCTCTGCAAAGCAAGTCAAGGGAAATGACATTGTAGAGGGTTCATATAGCCTTTTGTTGCTTAGTTAATTAGAACTGATTTTCATTCATCTAGTTCTCTACCACCACTCTCCTACTTATTTGCCTATCTTTGAGCAGGTTTTGTTTGTGTTTTTTGCAGATCAGAATTAGCTTCCTGCTGTGATGGCGTTCACAATTTTATTGCTTCTCAAAACAACACCCCACTGGGAAGTAACATGAGTTACGAAGTGGACAGTAAAAAGACGATCCTCATTACAGAGGACATTTTTAAGATGCTGCCTGTGGTAAGAACCATATCTTTACCTGTTACTATAATTGCAGTATCATATATATTTTGGGTTAGTAATAGAGTGGCTTTGTTTGATTCCTCTGGAAGGGACCCTTCACCCCCTGTATGCACTTCTTCATTCACCTTGTAAGACTTTTTTTTTCGCCTTCCCCCTGCAGTGGTGGAGGCATGGACAGGGTATCCTAGCTCAGATTGTAGGTAAAGTTGCTACAGAACACAAGTTGCAGCCTGGCTTGGCAGCCAGCTGAATTCAGGACTGAATCCTCTGAGAATGTTTGCCTTGCTTTTCTCCTTCCCATTTTCAAAGGCATTTCAGTTGGAAAAACATTTCATATTCTGTGTATTCCCATGCCATTTCCAGTGCTTGGGCATATAATTTATGAGAGTTATCTTGGTGGTAAACATGGAATAGAATGGGATGGAATGAAATGGAATGGAATGGAATGGAAAGGAGTATTTCCATTGGAAGGGACCTACAATGATCAGCTAGTCCAACTGCCTGACCAATTCAAGGCTGACCAAAAGTTAAAGCATGTTATTAAGGGTATTATCCAAATGCCTCTTAAACACGACAGGCTTGGGGCATGGACCACCTCTCTAGGAAGCCTGTTCCAGTGCTTGACCACCGCCTCAGTAAAGAAATGCTTCCTAATGTCCAGTCTAAACATCCCCTGGTGTAGCTTTGAACCATTCCCACGTGTCTATTACTGGATACCAGGGAGGAGAGCTCAGCACCTCCCTCTCCACTTCCCCTCCTCAAGAAGCTGTAGAGAGCAACGAGGTCGCCCCTCAGCCTCTTTTTCTCCAAACTAGACAAGCCCAAATTCCTCAGCCACTCCTCAGGACATTCCTTCCAGCCCTTTCACCAGCTTTATTGCCCACTGGTTTGGAGCCTTTGCAGCCAACACAGGCTGAGCAAAGGGATCAGACTTTGAAGCTCAGGACTTAGAATAGACTTACAAGCTCTGGAGACCAGACAAAGAGGGGCACAGAGATGTACTTAATTTCTCGAGAGTAAGAGCACGTGGGAGTCCTCTTATCCATCTCTGGCATTCTTGATTTGTGAGCCCAGCTACCATGAGTCTAGTCCTTTCTAATGCTGCTGTGAATCACTAAAAACTTCATTGCAGTAGAGGTTACAGTGGTTCCAAATGTAAACTGAATGAAAGAAAAAAGTAATATGTTTTATATGGCTATATACTTGCTAAGCTCGCCAGAGTTGTCTGCCCTTTGTGTTCTCCTATGGTCTTTTCCGAATTGAACAAAATATTTGAACGTGTTTTGTAATATATTGCCAGGCAACATGATGTTTGCCACCTTCCCCACATTTTTTGCCTTGTTCATAGCAGTGTCCCTTCCTGCTTCTCTTTGGGCAGGCTGATGAGAGAAGGAGGAAGGGTAACACTTTGTGCAAGCAAGTTTTGACTCAATTTTACAGGTGGGTTCAGTTTCTGCAGTCAAAGTAGCCCAGCTGTTGGCCTGTGTTGAATGTCAAGTGCTCCCACAGCAGGGGAGGCTGAATGGGATGTATGAGATGTTTCTGAGACCCTGGGATAACAGCCAACTGTATTAATGTCAACTGAAATAGCCAACAATTTACATTAATTTGCTAGGTTGCGATCTGTGCTGGTTCACAAGTGGATGCACTTAGCTCCCATTCAGCTTCCCCACTGCAAGACAGTAACCTTAACAAGAGGAGGAGTAGAGAGGGTGAACAGCCAAAAACTGTAACCTCTTCAGTTGCCGTCACATTCACCATGAGTTAAGCCAGGGCACATGATTGTCCTTTACAACATCTTCAGGTTCCCCTAAATTCATTATTTTACATCAGATGTAATTGTATGATGACAAAGTGATGAGCATTTACAAACTTACCTTATATTAGCTGACAAAGTCAATGACTATGTGACAAACCCCAGTCTGTTACAGTGCCAAGGAAAATAGGTAAATTTAAACTATCTTCAGTATAAGTTAGTTCTTCAGCTTGTCAAGTATTCAGTCCACTACTAGATATTTTTTGTGTTAAGTGTATTTAAAAGATATTAATCCAATTTCGACAATCCAGTGTTACTCCTTCAAAGTACTGAGGACAGACGTAGCAGTTCTCAATATGTTGGTGCCTATTTTTGGCTCTTGGCTGTCTAGGCCTGGCAACCCTGTCTGCTAAACGGTGAATGCTTTCACTGGGATTTGCTGGATTAAACCTGCGAGGACAAATGACTAAAGACACAAAGAAACAATCAAAACATTTATAAGGCATTGGCTGTCTTTTCATTTGTTTGCAGTCCTCTCCTTTTTCGGTCTATCCCTTCAAGACCTGTGCCGTAGTTGGAAATGGAGGCATTCTGAAAAATTCCAGCTGCGGGGCTGAAATCGATCGTTCTGACTTTGTGTTTAGGTAAGAGCTGCTTCATCTTACTAAGGGTGTCCAATGTTTCTAAAAACTAGGCAGGCTTGGAAGCATGCCAATGCCAGTTTGTAGCAATGTGGATGGATCTTGATAATTCTTTATTTCTCCCTGTCTAAGGATACTGCTTCTGTTTTGTACATTTCAGAATGCTGATTCCTAAGTAAAGAGAGGCCTATATGGATACATGTGTGATCTATGATTGCAGAGTTATCTTGGCAGTGATGTGAAACATGATTATCTGAGAACCTGAAATTTCTGTTCATTTAACATCCTTTAGGAGAGGGGACTTTTTATTTATCTATTTATTTATTTATTTTTTATTTATTTACTAAACAGGAGAAGAGAATACAGAGAATCCTGAAACTGAAATAAGAAAGACTGGTATTAAATGTCACATGTTTACCTTTACCTCTGGTTTAACAAAGGGTTTACTTAGCCTTAGGTTGGCTCACTAATGCAGTTATTTAACTGCCCCAGTATTTGTCTCACCTTCTGTTAGTCATCTAAAGAATTAGGCATCTAATTTAAGTAGTTTTTTTCATCTCCCTCTATAGATTGTGGAAAAAACCAGGTATGCTCAGAGCGTAATTTGTCCCACTCTCTCAGTATGTGACTCACACTCTGTGGTTCCTGCAAGAGAACAGAGTGACCAAGTGAAGGTTCTTCTCTAAGCGATGTTCAATCACAAAGTCAGCTGGATTTTGTTTCCTTTCCTGGTTTTGACTAATACTTGGGCTTTTCAAATTTAAAAAAAAAAAAAGTCTTTCCAGTTAGCTAATCATCTTTATAAAAAATGGGAAATCTGCATGCTAAAATGCTACACTTCTTCAGTGACTCACTTTAAAAGAATGCTTTATTTACCTTATACAGAAACCACTGTTTCTACAATTGGGCAAGTTATGCTGTTGTCTTGTGAAACAGCTGTCAACATTACTGTGCAAACTGAGGGACTGGTATCAATTAGACTGTTTTAAAACAGAAAATACTAGAAGACTTTCAGAAGAAATGCATTGTTTAGGCAAGAGGGGCAATATTTCCTAGCCGCTAACATAAGGCATTCATAGACTGGCTCCTTCCGGGATTTTAACATTGCTTCTGATTTGTGAGATGATTTATGAAAATGAGCTCTCTGTGCCCTATTTTAACCATCTGTACAGCAGATTAAATATTTTTACTAGAAGTGCTGTAAGCCTTATTTAATATTTGTAAAGTGCTTAGAGATCCCTAGGAGCTGACGTGAAAGTGTCATTGCACAAGAGAGGAATTTGCAAATAACAACTGTAAAGCATTTCTGGTGAGCCTCTGTTTAAGTAAATGTTTCTTAATTTCAGGTGTAACCTCCCTCCAACCATGGGAAGCATTAGCAAAGATGTTGGCAATAAAACAAACCTTGTGACTGTTAATCCGAGTATCATAGCTCAGAAGTAAGTACTACTGCAAATCTCTGTGCAATGTTATATAATTGTTTGACATTATTTAGATTTTGTTAGAAATCCATTGGGATACCAGCATAGAGAGCAATGCATGCAGATTACTTCATTAAGCCTTAGTTCCCATGTAAAATATGTACCAGTCTAAATGGAAATCTGTTAAACCTGGCCTTTTTTGTAGCAGAAAGGAATCAGCAATACCCAGATTAGCAAGTGTCTCGGTTGGCACCAATCCACCATTTACAACACCGTAAAACTGATGATTGCAAGCCCAAGCCTCTTTCCCCCCCATGACCCTATTGACCCCCAACGTAAGAAACGAATTGTAATCATAAATTGGGAAGGCTTGGAAATGTGTGTCCGAGACTATCAGTAGGACTATAAGCACATATTCTTAGGTAAAGTGCTTAGAGGCTGTTCTGATGAAGGCTATTTCCTGAGTGGAGGCCCAGTTTCTGTAATCCATTTTCTCAACCCTTACGAAAGCTGCTCACAGACTATTTTCTCAACAAAGTTGGGTTTTTTTCACCTTCCTGATGGAAAGAAAATGTAATAAGACCAGACTGACTAATCTGACATCTTCAGCAGGCTGGAACTTCAGCTTATCTATTAAAAGGACTGCTGTGGCATGTTATTTACTGCTTACTGATCTTACTGTACCTTATTGTCTGTCATATCTGTATTTGTCAAATAGACAACATCGGGCAAAGGTTCTTTTCCTTTAAAGGAAGAAGGAAAAAGCACAGTGAGCATAGAAATAACTAACAAGCATTTGTCATTGATTCAAGGATAGAACTTGATTTTTTGCAGTGAGTACTAACCACCTTGATGCTTACCCAGCCCTTTTTGACTCAAATGAAGATGAACTATTGCTTCCCTGATAATAGATTTAGCTCACTGATGTTAGTGGGGCTGCACACGAATATGAGGAAGGAAAACTTTGTCCAGTGACTCAGCATCATTGGTGACTACTGACACCAGAGCTGATCGGAGTTACGCTGAAGGAAATAGGAGCTAAACCTGTGTGAGGATGAAAGATTATGAGAGGACATTAGGATTTGAAAAAATGAATTATTTAAATATTCAGAGAACACTGTAAATACTTTTGAAGGAGGAGCAGGAAGCAACTTGGCACCATTTAGCAGAGATAAGTTTGTTTCTTCTCTCAGAAGACCTATTCTGAATTTATTCACTTTAGTTTGTAATTCTGTATTTGAGTACTGGGTTAGCCTGATGTTTTTATTGTTAAGGTTAATCAGCTTTTGAACTGTGTCTGTCAGGGTGTACAACATGGGTAAACTCTCTTGGAGGAGAGAAGCACAGTTCTTCAGTGTCCTAATGGAGCTGGGCTACGCTGCACGTTTTAGTGGCAGAGCTGGAAAGGAAAACAAGACGAGGCTGAGTTGTTCAGGCTTGTTGTAGCTAAGGAGAGCAGAAATCTGAATCCTGTCCTGAAAGCTCTTTAGGTACTTTACACTGAGTAGAAATAGAGAAAATTCTTGGAGTAGAGACCAGAAGTTCACCCTTCAGCCACTCTTCCTAGACATAGGTTCAAGTATTTCTTGCTTATTTTGGCAGTGCGACTTCTGCCTGCATGGGCACCCAGGGTCAACAGGAGGGGCTGAGTCCCTCTCACTCGTTTTGTTTCAGAGTCTGGTGGTAATGGCACTTTTCTGGGAAACAGAAGCTGTAAGTTCAAACTTCTTCAGGCTGAGAAGGGGTGTATTACTCCTTGCATGAGTTCAGTTGTGCAAGAGGTAACTGGTAACTCCTCTGTGAGGGTTTTGAATGGAAATGACAGTGGCTGCTGTGCTCTGTCTTGAGGTGCTGCATGAGAAGAGATTTTGAACCTAATCAACTTGCAAAGAGAAGTGAAACCAAGTTTTCCAGTTTCTACTGGAGCCAATTGTGAAAAGTGGGCTCTGGTAGCCATTACAGGGTGAAAATACGCTGCTCAGATAGACAACTACCTACAAAAGAGGACTCATTGCTTTGAATCCCAAAGGGGGTGCGAGCACCATGTGTTCAGGTGATGTGGACAACTCAGATCTGTAGAGGAAACGAGTTGAGTGACCCCCTTGTGTCTTGTATCCCTTCTTGGATAACTCTGGAAGTTTACTATTCAATATTTGGGAGTATGGAATTACCCAATGGTGAGAACTAGGTCTCTTTGCTGGTTGTTAGGGAACGAGAGCATCTGAGGATAAATGCTCTCCATTTGTGAAGTTACATCTCTTCTTTTTTACAGATCTCCACGTGTTCCCTTTGTAGTTAAAGGAGATAAATATATGTGCCTATATTTTCAGCTGTTTTAAAAGCGTATCAAAAGCAGCTAAGACCCTGAAAAGCTTGAGCACACACTAATCTTAACATTCCAAGACTGCTTACATGCACACTTGTATTTCCACACAGGGCAAACACCCATATTTTGAAGGGAGATGTAGGAAGTAGTACAGCTACTGATGTAAGAAGCACATTTCACAAACACACGCAATACATATCATAGTGCATGTAATTTTAAACAGATGAAATATAAATAAGAAATTTTTTTGCATTCTCCTTCAAAATTTCTTGAATTGATCAATTCTATAAAGAGGTCCTGGCCTCATTGGTAGTGAATTTGATCTGCTTCAGTAGCTCCCGTGTTGCCAGCTCAATCCTAAGAAGTGTTTTCTTATTATACAATGAAGGCAGATTTTCATAAGTGTGTATATGACAACATATAACAGGTTGGTATAAATTTGCAATGTAGACAGGCTGAACTGGTGCAACAGAGTTCATAACTCACATATGCAGGTGCAGTTGTGCTGGTTTGGTCTGTAATATATTCATATCAAGAGTACATTCCATTCACTCTTTCCCTAAAATATTGTACTTTGCAGATACAACAAACTAAATGAAAAGAAGACAGAATTTCTGGCGAACATTGCGGTCTATGGAGATGCTTTCCTTTTACTGCCAGCATTTTCCTTCAGAAGCAATACAGCCACTTCATTTAAAGTATATCACACTCTACAAGAGTTCAAAGCAACCCAAAGGGCAATATTTTTTCACCCCACCTATCTGAAAAGTCTTGCCCAGTTCTGGAGAACTAAAGGTGTGAAAGCCTACCGGTTGTCATCTGGTTTTATGATCGCTAGTGCTGCTCTTGAGCTGTGTGAGAATGTGAAGCTCTATGGCTTCTGGCCTTTCTCAAAATCCACAGAGAAGATGCCAATCAGCCACCACTATTACGACAACCAGCTGCCTAAGCCAGGTTTCCACGCAATGCCCAAAGAATACAACCAGATCCTTCAGCTTCACGGCAAAGGCATTTTGAAGTTGCAGTTTGGTAAATGTGAATCAGACTAAAAAGGTAGGTCGCATTCTTACCATATAAAATGTCTTTATTTAAGTAATGTGTCAAGGGAAAACTTGTTTTACAAACAGTGTGAGTCTGGTCTTCCTTAGAGAGACATTTCTACCTTACAGTCAATGAAAGTTGTGTTCATAAATTAGAGAAAGGCTGGAGTTTTCTGAGTAAATATAATGTACTGCAGAGTTTAGAAATGTTTTCTAATCGTGCACTTTAGATGGGGAGCATAGCTAAATACACATTATCACCATAATTCACAGTTGATCAGTAGCGTCTCCTTATCTCAGGTATGTCACTACCAACCTACGTTTGGTTTGGTATCAATTCCCATGAACCGGCCTCCTTTGTGAATTGCTTTATTAATAGCAGTCACATGCTATGATCTACAAGAGGAGACACTAATCCCGGCACAGAGGGGTAGAGAGGCCAAAGTAAGGGTTAAGATTGCCCCGTGAAGGAGTCGGGTGCGTATGCGCCCTTGTTCACTCTGGCAGGCAGAGATGAGTTTAGCGCAGGATGCTCTCGCAGCCCTGGGCTGCAGAACAGCTTGTGGACAGCAGTGAGGAAGCTGCTATGCACTACAGCAGATCTTGCCGAGGATTTCACCTCGAGGCAGCTCAGAATCTGGGAGCTACAAATATAGGATGAAGTGTCATTCCCTTTCCTCTGTCCTTTATAAGTGTCCTGTCCCCCTTGGACCTCTACCTTCTGCATGCTGTCTCAGAGAAATGCAGCACAGAGTCTGGCCTCTGACCTTGAGTCAATTTACCATCTACGGATCATGGATGACTTTGAAAAGATTTATCTGCATGTTTCCAGTCTTGATTTGCCCTGTTGACAAAATAAGACCTATTTGTATAAATACTTCTTCATCTTTTAAGCTAACTCAGAAATTCCCCAGCTCACAATACTGTTGTCCAGTTTGCCTTTCATAAAAGTCTTATTTTTCAAAAAAAACCCCTTCAGTTTTTCCAAGTTAATAAAACAGTAAGTGAAATGTACAGTAGAACTACCATTGTATACAATATGCTTTAACTGGACTGATGTAATGTCATGACTGTATTACTCAAGTTAAATAAATTTAAGTAGCATCATCTTGTTCAAGCCAGAAATGTTAAGTTCAAGAGCTAAGGGCTTTTCTTCTGGCTAGGTTCTGAAGTGTATTTGAAGATATCTTTTGATGGTATTTAGTAAACATGCTGTCAAAGATACATCCACACTTGGTTCATTGTCAGAGGCCGCTAAGTTTTAAACTAGTGGATCGCTAGGACCATGAACGCAGAATTTTATTCAGTTTCAATTTATTTGAAGAAACAGAAAAATGAACTGCTTTCATATATTATTAAAATAATATAAAACATTTGAGAAGGGACCTAGAAGCCATCTAGTGAATCCATTCTCCTAGTCCATGGCAGGAGATTACCTAGGAGGAGGTGTATGTGTATGCAGCTTCATGTGGCTTGTAAAAAGTTGCAGCATATTGGAAAGGTTAAGAAATACATAATGTATTTTTTTTAGTGGCTAAGCTGTGTATGCCCTGCAGTTTCCATTGTATTTATTCTTCCTATAATATAAATCGCTGGAGACATACCGTGTAACTTTAATTGTAGTAACTACACCAGCTAAGAAAATGAAAGGCAGCTCTTTATGAATATTTAATCTAGAGAGAAGCAGATAGAAGCCACAAAAATGTTCGAGCATCTGTGTGGGTTAATTAAACACTGTCCATGCTTGACAGACTGAAAATCACTTCTGTGGCCACATTTGCAAAATAAGCTGTAAAGACAAAACCAACCAGAAGGATAAGTTGTGCTGCCTTAAGTTTTTTCTCCACTATGTTAATCAGTTATATTTACAAAGAGAAAAGTTAGCCCTTTAAAACCAAAGAAATTAAGAGCTTTCAGTATGAGCTACCACTCTGCTACTATTATCAACTATTAGAGATAATTGAAATTCTATAATGAGTATATTTCACTGAAGATGACCTTTTTTAAAAATGGAGCGATCTTCTTTCTCTTTTCAATTTCCCTTTTATGTTCTTCTCCCTGCTCCTTGCTTTTCCCTGCTAGTGTGTAGCTGAAGGTCCCTTACACCACTGGGTGCCCACAGAAGGCTCAGGCAGAACTTGCCTCACGTGTTGCTGGGACACAGAAGTTTGCTGCTGTAAATAAGTGAAGGAAGCTGCTCCGCTGCTAGCGCCTGTATTGCAAGCAGGTAGCAGGTTCTGTAACAGTGTAGGGAGAGCATAACTGCATCCCAGTGGATCGTTTTGGCAGGATTGCTCCTAAACACCATCCTTGCCATTGTAAATGTGGCCTTTTCTTATTGGATAGAGAGAATTGTCAGATTTGAGAGTCCTGCAGAGCTGGTGCTGAACAATGTGGGAAACTCCATCTGCCTTAATATCCACTCCTGCACCTTTATGATGATGCTCAACAGATACGTACCTGTCTTCGCTAAAGTAGCTGTGTACCTATCACAGATGGTAAAATGGAAAATGAGACATCAGCAAAATCTCAAAATGTAATTAAAATAATGATCGTAATTATTTTGTATTAAATTACCAAATCGTTTTTGCTGTGGCCGGGCAGCTGAAGGAAGTCTTGTTTGTTCATTGGTTTAACCTGATGAGCCTGAAGGGCATGTGATTAGCTTCAAGTAAACATAGGTTCAAGAAGAGGAAATGGCCGTATTCATATTTAAAAATAGACAGAAAAAATCTGATTAGAAAAATTGTCAGATGATAAATTAACCAGACTGGCAAAAATCTGATTGCCCAGAAGGCTGGTTCAAATGCAAATTTTGTCTGACCAAGAACCCGTCAGGTTTCCTGTTTGCTAGAGGCAGCGAAGATAAGTATGTGTTGCTTTGACATACAGCACAGTAACATTAAGCAGCTGCTCTGTCGAGTCAGTCAACAGAAAAAAATGTAGAAAGATAGAATGAAACTGAGACTCCCTGAGCCTGGGGAAGAGAATAGTGCTCAATCATGCGAGCAGAAGAACTGAGGGAGGAGAGGTTGAGCAGAGGTGTGCTGGTCGTTAGGGAGTAAGAACTGCTGAACCTTTGACTAAGCGTGAGTGTCTCTTACCTGGAAAGTAAAAATTTGGTCTGGGCTTTTATGATTCCAGCCAGATGATTGAAAGCCATCTATTTCTCGCAGAGAGCAGCAGGGCAGCCCTCCATTCAAGGTGGAGCAAGCAGGACAGCATCCTGTAAAGCTGCCTGGCTTACTTACTCAGGAGTTAACATAAAAGAGAATCATTTTGTTCCAAACTCTTGTCAGCATGTGATCTTTTTTTTAATCATGAAAGTTGCTGCAATCCAAATAAATGATAAATACTGTTATAAATAACCTATTTATAACAGTAGGATACCAACATGAGTTTAAATTCTGCTGAAATCCTTTTATGCTCGTCATTTCTCAGTGTAGCTAGAGAAATATGAACTGCCCCACAATTCACTTTCACTTACCTTGAGAAAAATACCACATTTTGAAAATAAGGACGCCTCTGGATTTCTGTCAGGCCGCCAGATTTCAGCCTGTTCTTGGCTTGGGCAAGTATTATCCAGCTTGAAATTATTCGATGTATGCAACATTGAAAGAAAGGTTGTCTGCTTTAGTACCCATTCACTATAGCTCTTAAGCACACACTTTGCTCGTGTGTTCAGCCACCAACTAAGTTTAAGTGGTAAGAATAATGTCAGTAATAAAACATGTGGAAATAAGTTGCTTCTGATTTAGTTAAAACCCACCAGAATAGAAAAATATAGATTAAGTAAAATTAGAATTTGTGTTGGATTTCAGATCAAGTGAAAAAGTGTTTATAGATCTAGAAGGCTTTTGTTTTGGTTTGGTTTTTTTTTTCCCAGCAGAACTAGCCTGTTGAAGAACCAGAATAATTTCAGTCTCTAGCTATTTCAAAATATGATTAAGATAATATAATTTAGAAAATATCCATATTCGGATTAGCAGTGGATGTGTCCCTTAAAGATACTGGTTAGACCCAGCCTTGGTTAGCTTAGGAAGCCTGAAGAGGGTGGTGCTGGTGAGGTAAGTGGGAGCAGTTCTGGGGGTGTTCAAATGAAGGAGTCCTCTTTTAGAAAGAGCAGCTGCTCGAGGTAGATCAGGCCGAACCAGTCCAGCTTACCCAGGAGAATTTTGTGAGCCTGTGATGCTGTATAATAAATGTCACAGACTCCCAGTCTGAAATAAGGATGAAAAAGCAGATGCAGAAGGTGAAATGTGTACACAGAAGACAAAGCTATTGGCTTATTTTGAATATGACAAGCAGTTTTCCTACTATAAAAGAAATATCAATAATATATTTTATTGTTTTAATTCCAGGGTGATGATCCTAAGGAGACAATTTGTGTGTATCTCAGCAGTTTGGTGTTGAATTTTATCTGATGTGATTTTGTGAGCGTTAAACTGCATTATTACAATAGAGAAATATTTTACACTTGAGGAGAAAAGGAAGTGATTTTTTCACACAATGACTGCTACATTTCTGAATTTTGAGTATTCATTTTTTTAAATACAAAATAACATATATTTGGGAAATTCTGAAACTCATGACTATTGGT
This sequence comes from Chionis minor, assembly GCA_013398295.1. NCBI lineage: Eukaryota > Metazoa > Chordata > Aves > Charadriiformes > Chionidae > Chionis > Chionis minor. The sequence continues at coordinate 179,876 of VZSF01001697.1, forward strand.
TTAATTGTAGCAAAGCACAATCTCAGGATGGTGACAATATGTGACATTCATCATGTTTTGCTTCTTCAAGTATCATTAAAATATTTTGACATAAGATCTCTGGTTTTGTTAATATCACAAAATACATGCAATAGTCTCTGTATGGTAGCTGCATGAGTTGGCAGTGAACATTTTCAATTAAGAACTTGATCCTGTAAACACTAGCATTTGTCTGCCTGAGAAAGGTGATGAGAAGAGCTACAGATGAGTAATTAATTCAGAGCCATGCCATTCTTAGTATGTTCCGGGGTGCACAAATGAAAAAATTCCTTAGGTTAGAGACAGTCAAGTGGTTTATGGGCTTTCATTTTGTGGGCGATAGATAATGCAGTGGATTTAATGGGATCACTCATGTGAATGATGTTAATTTTGCGAACAAGTGTTTGAAGGACCAGAGCTGTATAATTGTTTTTAAACCCCTCTTCTTGCTTGTGTTCCTCTCTAAGGTCCGGTTCAGCTCCAAATAAGGACAATAAACTAGGTTCCATGCTGCAATCCCCAGAGTCCTGGTAGGGCATGATTTTGCACACATTGCTGCAATCCCAGCTCTGTATCTCAGCTGACATATGAGATGGACCATTCGTTACAAAAATGACAGGTTCCAAACCTATCATTTCTTCTGTTTCTTTTTCACCAAGCGTAGCTCGTATCAATATATGACTACAGCTAAGAAAACTGCACTAATCATTATTAGAAGAGACTTCCTCTTACAATAAACTCCAAGCTCTTCTCCTATACCAGGACATATGAGAAAAGAACCCACAGTCATTTAATTTAAAACCCATGCAGTTCTTCTGCTTTAAGTTATGGTCCAGGAATACCTATAGAGCAACATCCTGCAACAAGAGAATGTGAAATTTCAGCCCAGTGGAAAGAATCACATTAACATTTACAGGAGCTACAACAAGCAGTTATTGCCCTAGCTATGGCTGCTTGTATGTTATTGATTATATGTTTTACTGCAGCAAAAAAACAACCCAACAACACACAAACAAAAAAACCCAATCCAACAAAAACTAGGTAATAACGAGTTTCTGTTAAAAGAAGAGTTTCAGTGGCTGTTTTGAAAGTCTATTGAATGATGTGTTCAAAGCTAGAGTAACCTCCTTCTCCTTCTTTTAGTCAGATACTATTGTGTATTTTGTTTACTAAAACTCCTTTTGCCACTGTAGCATTAAGTCCACTATCAACTGATTCAAAGGGCATTCAATATTCCACTCATTGAGGATTACATCTGCAAAAAAATTCCCACTTTAATGAATTGAACCTTATAAAATAAGGTTCAAAAAAACATCTAAGCTGATACTTCAGAAGAGCGTTTCTATATTCTTGTAATATTTGAAAGCTTACCTTGCAGCAGTTGTATAATCACATAAATAATCCTGAAGGTATTAGAATGAATCATTATGGTTCCAGGTCTGTTAGTTGGGACACATTCTGCATCTTGATCCAATTCCAAGTTAATGATATCAGAATCCAATACTACTCCTATCCAAGCAGAAGTGTCCATAAATGCTGGTTGCGTGTGTTAGCAATAAAGTCAATTTTTGGAAATAAGGTTTTTTAAAAATAGATAGTGCTTTGGGGCATTGAATGACACCATTAATATACGAGTGGACCTCTGAATATCAGTAGGGCTTTTAACAGAAACAAAGGCATCAGAATTGAGTCGATGGGTACATCTGCGTTACCAGCTGGTAACTGAAAGAGACGAGCACAAGGGTTTGATTTACTGTGATCTGTTATGGTTCCAGCACCACACGTCCGCATTTTGTCTTTACCAGCAGTGAAATTTGTGCCAGCGTGTGACCACAGGCATCTGCTGCTCGCGTGCAAAGAGCTGGCTGCTGCAAGACCCTGCACCCATGTTAGGAGTGTTATGGATGATTGCCTACTGCAAGACCCTAGTTAGAGATCAAAGACAAGTTTACTCCCCAAAGAGCTTGTCCTGTGCCATAGATCACTCACGTAGACTGTCCCTGAGTGTTTGTAGTTGGCAGGTGTGCAAAGGGGTGTAGTTGTCCTCTGGGTGATGCAAAAAGCTTAGGTTGAGGGGAACCATGTGTTACTTCATTCAGAGGGACAAAGATGCACCTGTGTTCAGGCAAGGACTGTAGCTTATTCCAGTCTAGTGTAGTGCAATGAGATGGTCTTGGCTGTGTAGCAGCTGCATGGTTTGACCTGGAAAACATCATACATCTTTTAGAGAGTGAGTGGCTCTTGCGTTGTATCCAGAACAATTGCAAGTGCTTTGTGTGTACGTAGAGGTGATGCAAAGGGTATCATTCATTGCTTGGGTTAAATTCAATGAACTACTCAGCATGAGAGAAGCGGCAAAACCTGGTTGTGTGTAAGTAGAAGATGTGGAGAGGAGAAAATTAAATTTATTTGCAGTGGAGAAGGAACTTTTTTCAAAAGGCATTTGTTTGTTAGCACTGTATTGTATTACATCAGTGAATAAATTTATACAGCGTGCCATGACACACCATAAAGAACTGAAGTTACTGTGTGTCTGGACTATTTCTGTGCAGCTATGTTATTCATAACACACATGTATTAGTAACTGGAAATGTTATTGGAATACATTTTAAGGAAGGTTTAGCTGAAGAGAAGAAATTTGTTCTAGTTCCTTGATGAAAAGAGGTCTTAACTGAAGGATTATGATGTAGCACTCGTAAATGAGAGCAAATGGAAAGCTCTGTAACATGGACAAACACTTTGACTTTTTAGTGTTGTTTCAGCAAGGTTTAAACTTGCCAGTGACCTGAAGACCTGATCCTCTGTGCTCTCAAAGCTCTCAGTGATTTGTGTGGAGCACAGGACTGATAAGAAGTGTGTGGAGAAATTGTTAACCTTTCCTACAAATACTCTTAACTCCTCATAGAATAAAAATACGGTCTATTAGGCTTTAGATTAAGAATGTATATTTAATGTAGCTTTCTCAGGCCTTGCTCCAGACATGAAGTTATTATGCGATGTTAGTCGCATCCACTTCACTCCACAGGAGTGCAGACCTTGTACTCTGCTTTATTACAGAGACTGCTGCTGTGTGCTCGGTGGCTAGGTCGTCTTAATTTGTGCACAGGCTGGGCAAGTTAATAGCGGCATTTCTGTGTGACAGGGTACAGTTAGATTGATCAAGAGTTGCTGAAGTACACTCGCTGTGGGAAAGGATGTTTTCTTGGGTAGCCGAATAAATTATTTCTCATTTATTTTACATCTGTGGTTCCTCATTGATTTTATATCTGTGCCAGGTTAATGATGAATAAATGGATTTTTTTACCTGGCTGGGAATGTTTATGACACTTCGCAAGACTGAACCAAGTGCAGTTTTGATTAAGGATTCTTGACCAAAGGTTAGGAAGGGCCTTTCAGTTCCCTCTACTTCACATGAGGAATAATCATTTTTAGGGTTTGTGGCCCTCCAGTGCTGTCACGTGCTGTGGAGTGAATATTGAGATTAAATGCTTTTCTAAAGATAGAAACACTGACAACGTGCTAATAGTTCCACTGTATCTTTGCAGAGGCTGACAGTGTCCTTGCACATGACTGCTTCCCAGCATGGTTAGATTAAGGCCTGCTTGGCTGCTTTTATTCCTTTTTCTCTGGATCTTTAATGTTGCCTCTTCCTTTCGGATCCAGTCCTGCCTTGAAGTGGTTATTTCTTTTCCCCCCGTGGGGCATTATGTAGTCCTGTGTAGTGTCTTTTAGGGAGTTTGTATGGCTATGAGTCAAATGCTGCTATGCTTGCAGCACAGTAAAGCATACTTTAAATGGCTTGGTTTACATCTCAAGGAAGGCAGCATGGTGGGATAATCACATTGCCTATCTGGAGGTGCTAAATTTGGGCTGTAGCTACACAGTGACTTAAGTGGTAATGGCTGGCTATGCAGTCCAGTCCCCGTTCTTGTGCTCCCTCCCTTCTTTCGTGCCATCTCTGGCTCCTGTCTGATCCGACACTGAGCCCTTCTGGCACACTGAGCTGGCAAAAACCTGACATGGCAATAAAAAGAGAAAACTGGTTCATGACAGCAGAATTTCAGTAAAAAAAAAAGGAGGGGGCGAAACCATGCAGGGGGAACCGCAGGGACACAACAGGGGTCATTTGTTATCTGCTGGCTGTTGGACAGGCGCAGTGGTCCCTTGAAACCTCGGTCAGGTCTGTAAGGTAACATCGCTGGAGGTCTGCCTGGTCAGAGGGGAGAGATGGGCTCCTGCAAGGGGGGATCACAGCATGGTGGCTGCGCCGGTGGGCAGCAGCCTGTCCCTCCTTGCGGTGACAGAAGGCGCTTTAGGGCCCTAGGTACCTACACTGGGTGATTATTGCTCCCCCTCGTCTCTTTCCCATTACAGTAATTTTAACAAGATGTTCACCACCAGCAGGTTCAGAAATGATAACTATAAAAAATACCCCTTTGACTGTAAATAACTGTTTCTCAGTTCACTGACAGTAAACTTGAATAAACTTGCTCGTTGTTCAGCACGCTTTCAGTCTTTGCTAGTCCCAGTGTCTCAGACAGCATCTGCCCAGAGCGGAGCTTCGCAAGGTCTGGCAGTTTTGAGACCAGTTAATCTCACTTTGATGCTCTTTCCCTTTGTACAGTGGTGAGATGTTTGACACACTGCTGTGCTTGAGTCAAGATGAAATTCTCTGTCCTGTGTGATTCAGGAAAAGAAAGTAAATGATCTAGGTGACCGAGCACCTTCTGTGGGCTCCCCAAGCTACTAGCAAAATATCTCAGTTGTTGTGTATTATGTGATTTTATTCAGTGCAGGCATCTGGATCAGTTAATTGGTCTGAGCTAAGTGATCAATTCCATCTCGACCCTGCCCAGACTCCGTGGTGGAGCTACAGCCTGACATAGCAATCTAGGTTTAAAAAGCGTTTGACCTGGAGCTATTTCTCTGTCCTGTCACTCGCTCTCACGTGATCAGTGTGGGATGGTGAACATCCCTGCAGTAGCTCCTCTTGGGGACTCTCAGGTCCACAAAGTACACATCCACTTCTGTATGCGAGTCTGTGTGAGATCAAGCCCAAGGAATGTTCTGTGGAGTACTTTATTCTGAAACAGCTTTATTTCAACAGCTGATAGCCACTTGTTGCGTGGTCTGAAACAGTGGACTTCTTACACATAAGCTTGTTAGTTAAATAGATCTTAGCTTGAAATATTCACAACCAGGTAATCCTTCATCTTGTGGTACTTCAGCAGCTGATCTCTTTCATCTCTGAGTCTCCTAGCCAAGAAGGGCGACAAGGGGATGTGTATTTACCCTATAAAGCCTGGCTCTCTTGATTTTGAATTCTGTCATTTTGGGCAAGAACATCATCCTTCTCTGATTTTCAGGACAGTCAATTCAAAGGCTGCTGAGCTCTCACGCTACTCTGGAGAAATCATTTGGAGTTTCCAGCTACAGAGCACAATGAGTGGGCAGATTTATATTTATTAAGCTTTGTTGCAAATTTTCATGATGTTCATATTAAGTATTTCTTAATTGGCTCTAAATTTTCATAATGGTCAAATAGAGCATTAAATGATCTGCAGCATGCCACTAAACAAAGGAACTATTGCTGTTATTTAGCGGTCTCCATTCATAAAGTCGTGTTTGCAAATACCTTCCTGTTCCGGGAATGACCCCAGGTTACCGTGCACTGGTCCGACGCGGGTAGCAGCCCGTCAGTATGCTTGCCGGGTCAAGTGAATTCAAGCTGTACGATAAGAGCTTAATCCAGTGGGAGTACATCAGCTTGGGTTTGCCATAGACCAGGGAGTTCCACACAGTAACTGACCTTACTGCTGTGATGTGTGGTAATTTACTGAGCTCCCACCCCTCCGTATGTGAGTAAAAACTGTCCGTCGGTGGCAGGTGTTGGCAAATACTGGTTTAAGGATGAAAACAGTCTGGCTGTGCTTGCTTTATTACAAGTACTGGAACTGCTGGAATTTTTTTTTAGCCATTGAGGTTAAATATGAGGAGTGGCATCCTTGCACTGCCACCAAACAAATGGCTAAATGCTGATGTAGCTTCAGCAATACAGTATGCCACACCAGCATTTGTTGCTGTGCCTAGTACTGCTGTATCTTGTCTTTTTTTATATCCCGCTTTTCTTCAGAGAGAGAAAAATCAGACAATCAAATGACAGAAGTATTTAATGATCCCACTGTGAATCCGTGGTATCATGGCAAGAGGCCATCAGAACGAATCGTGCTAATGATTGTGACAGGATAGTCTAGTCTAAGACAAGATTGCAGGTTTTAAATTCCTCACTATTCACTTTAGGCCCTAAGAAGAGGAGATTCTTCACAGCAAGTCTGTCATTCAGCTGCCTGCTAGGCTTCTCAACTCTTGGCTCAGCTGTCAGGTGATTCCCTAAAAACATCTCTTTCTACTTGGTAGTGTACTTGGTGCTATGGTACAAAACCATTCTTAAAATCTTGTGAAGTGTAATAGCTGAAATTTCTGCATCTTTTATGTGCAAATTTCATGTACTAGCTTCATGTGTATTCTTTCTGTTAATATTTTTAATATTATTTATCTAATTAAAATTATTTGAAATATTAATTATATTTTATGCTACCAGAGTAATCTGTGGGGAAAGTTACATAATGTCACCTAAAAAACAGGGGTACAACCCAAAATAATTTTAAAGGGTATATGTGATTGATTTCTACAAGGGTATTTTCATTAGTCATTTGGACACTTGTTTCTTAGATTTACCTTTCAAAGGTGGGTCTAAGGGGCCACCTCTGCTTCTGATTTAGTTCAAGATCTTCTGGCGAGAAGACAGGGGAATGAATGGACATTCATTCTCTTCACACAGAGCTGCTCCTAAGGGATGACAAGTACCTTATTTTTCTTTTCAGAGACTGTTCCGTGTGTCAAAATGTAATTTCATAAAGTTTCCACGATAGCTTTTGCCCAGAGGTTTCATTGTCTCTTAAAATGTGTGTTGTTTGCATTCATTTTGGTTCCATTCTTTTCAATGCAGTTGTCCAAGCAGAGCTACCCCACCGTTGGAGCTGGTGTAGTTGTGCTCCTCCATATGTGCCCAAGCTCTGTGTGAAGCTCCTAGCGTAGGCTCTGCTACTGCCGTTTCCAAAAAGGTTCTCTCAAATTCTCTCAATGCTGAACTTATTTATGTTTTCAGATGTGAGCTTGATATTGTCTGAGTAGAATGTGTGCAGCGTAACATAGAGGTGTCTCTGCGCAGGATTTAGGAGGGAGCATGGAAAGCCCCTCAACCGTGTGTGTGCTTTTATTACAGAAAACCAAGATGAATTTGTATTGTTGAGTCATCTGTTATGGCTGATTTAATTTGTACTTTGTTTTCATGTTTTAAGTGCCTAATGATTTTTTTGTCAAGGAGGCAATGGCTTCACTGTTATAATGCATACTTAGAATTCTGCACTTGTTACCTGTTCTGTAATAGAATATTTTTGCAGTTTCTGTTTGGAAATAAAGACTTATTAGGCATAATTGTGATTTTTTTTTTTTTCTTTTCTGAATCCCTGAAACTTAACAATCAAAAATTAGTCTTCAGAGGCACAACAGCATAGGAAATGCCTAAGACTGATTCCTCTACAGCAGCGTTAGCAACTGTCAGTAGAAACACGGATAGTTCCTTAAAATTGTAAAGGAAAAAAGCAAGCTGTGCTTAAAAACAGGTAGAGGGGGTTGGGCATTGGTGCATGTGTGTATATATATATATATATATATGTATAATGCTTAAATAATACCTTCATGTGATTTCAGTTTTTCCTGTTCCTGTATGGCAACACATTTAACCGTCTTCTTTTGTTACTTCTAATGACTTGAAATATTTTTTAATTATTCATTGAAGAAGAATCAAACAAAGGAAAGAACAAAGAAACAAAAATTGTTACTACAGTCTTCTAAAAATAGCTATTAAATTTGAAAACTATTTCTAAAAATAACTGAACGCTGAAAACAGTGATTAACTGAAAATGTTAAAACCACTGATGCAAAAGTTTTTCGTACAAAATACTGACCATGAGGACGTCTAGTAGATGTGTATCTAGTAGCCCTCTAGACATGTTTTAATGGTTTATGTGGGTGTTGTTCTTAATCTAGGGTTTGGTCACATACACAGATGCTTGTACTGAACGCATTTCAAGCAGATGAATTTCAGAGAAAGCATTTTCCCTGAAAGCATTTACTTTTTATTTTTGGCCAGAGGAAGGCCGTATAGCTTCTGCGCTGCTTACTGTGATTTCTCCAAATAGAAGCTGACTGTCTCATCAAATGAGGTCAAAGATGTACATGCAGCTGTTTTGTTTTGTGGACTATTACCCTTTAGGGCCCTCTAGGGACTGAACTGCAATTGCCAGATTTTATTGCAGCCAGAACAGAGAATTAGAACTGAAAGGTTTTATTTGGCCTCACGGACCACCAAGTGGCTTCTGCCCAAAGATGATCTGGGTCTTTGTGGCCTCTCTCCTTCCCACAGCATGTCAGTCTTTCATATATGATCAAAACCAAAGGGTTTCTTTGGTTTGCTGTTCTAACAGCTGAAATTGTATGTATGACTGATGTAGATGCATCAGTTGTTGATGTAGATGCAATTGTGTCCTCATAATCTGGGCAATATCTAAAGCATAAGTGTGAGCTCTGCTGTGGAAAGAAAGCATCTTAGAACGAGCGTAGCCATCTCAAATATTTAACTGATGAACAGCTAAACATTGAAAGAGCAGCACTGCCTGGTGATTAGGACTGCTTGGTCCAGGTACAGAAGAAGTGAGCGCTGCCCCAGACAAAGCATTGCCTCTTCCTCACCCCCTGCTTGGAAGGGGAGCGGTCTGGAAAAAGATGGCTGGGCAAGAGGAGAGCAGGAGGGAAGTGGTTATGCACTGAGGTCATGCCAGTCAAACAGTTGTAGTGCCTCTGGATCATGCCAAGCACAAACCACCCTCCTAGGGGCAGGGCATCTCCCATGAAGATGGCGCTCCTGCAACAGGAAGTGCATGGTCCTCGGTGCTAGAAGGGCTTAAGAAGGAATTTTCCCAGGAGCAACAAGGTTGTCCAAGACCAGGTTAAGTTTTCCTCCTGTCTCAAAAAACTGTTGGGTAAAAATGTCATGTGAGGATGTTACAGCATAAAGGGACTGGGTTAGTCCAGGAGAAGAGAATGGCCAAAGTCTAGTCCACAAGCTGAAAGCCATGGCGGTGGGTGAGGGAAACCGGGGTCATGGCCGCATCACAGCCAGAAGCTGGAAGAAGGCACATATGGGCTGGGGAAGGCCATCAGCATTTTAAAAAGAGAAGGGGAGGTCACCTCCTCCTCAAGGATCTGAATGTGCCTGGGTTTTGAGATACACGTATAAGTTTTAGCTTGCCTCTTCCATCCTCTATCAAGTGTCTGTGTCATCTTCACTCTGCGGCCAGAGCCAATTAAGAGTGAATAGGAGTGTTAGGGTCTGATGGCCTGTGCAGACTGATAGATGGAACCATCTGGTTAATGGAGATACCATAATGAAAGCATTAGCTCTTAAATATATAAATGCAGATGAAACTCTTTTATCATGTAAGTGAAAAAAGAGAGAGCCCCTCTAGGACTGAATTTAAGCTGCTGTCTGTTTTCTGCAGCACAGGGAAGCAAAGCTGAATTAGTCCAGAAGCTCACGTCCCGCCACTGTCGTTAGAAGAAATGCTGGATATTCTGGGAAAAAGGTATAAGTATTAGATACAGAACAACTTTCATCTTCTAAATTACTTTATTAGGTATTTTGAAAGACTTTTAGAGCAAAAATAATCCGACTGAATTCTAAGCACAGTGCTGCTTGTGTAACTCCAAACCTGCAGGAGCATTAGTTCTTTTTGTTTAGCTTTTAATCTCCTTTGTAAGGAAGAAAATTGCTCTTGCATTATGTGTGGAGCTTTAACAGAGTAAAACCATTCCGTAACGGTCCCTGAACTCGGAACTGCCTCTCTAAAACTGATTCCTCGCCTTGAACAATGTGCGTCGTGCGACACCTGCTGTGGGGGCAGGCAGGACCGCGGGAGTGGGCTGCAGCCCCTGCTTTCTCTGCCCTCTGGCAGAGCCCAGGCACGGCTCCTGCCCACGGGCTGCTGCCGACCCCCCCGACCCCTCGGCGGCTGGGTGCCTCGGACTCCTGCCAGAAGAGGGAGGAATGAGGGGTCTGAATCACCTGTAGAAGAGGAAGGAGTTGAGCTGGGTGGCAGGCTGCATCACTAAATGTCCTAAACCTGGATTATGACATAGAAGAGGACCAATGACTCCAGCCGGATTTTAAATGAATTGGTTCTACTCTGCCAAAATACAGAGTTGTTGCACTCTCAGGAAAGGTTTCAAAGCTGGATCCAAGAAAAGGCAATGATGTTCTCTGAGGCATCGGAATAGAAGAGTAAGAGACAAGATTTGAGGTAGAATCACTTGGGTTGGACGAGACCTTCAAGATCATTGAGTACAATGATCAAGGTACTTTGGCTATGCTTGTGCATGAGACATTACAGAGAAATGCTGCAAAGGCAGGCTGAGGGCTGTGTGAGTAGGGACAGAGAGACTGACCTAAAATGGGAGATTATGGTACTCTGACATTGAATACGGTGTTCTCCATCAAATGCTGCTGTAAAATAACTTCCCTTTAAAAAGCCAGACATGTTGCAAGTACTGGATGGGCTGGAGTGTGAGGCAAATCTAGCAGCTGTGACACAGGTCTACCGGTGTCCTTGGGCATCTCACCTTGCTGTAAAGCGGCAGAAGGAAACGGAGATTCATCTCACCTACCAAAGTCTCTAATTCAAGGTAGGGTGACTTGTAAGCTAAGCTTCATGGTCCGTAAGCACAGGATGCTACTTCATAGTCAGGATGACTACTTCATATATAAATTTCTACATCATAAACACCTACACTTATTAGATCAGTCCCATCATTCCTGTCCCTACCCTTTCCCTGTCTACATTGAATGGTTCTTAACAGTGCCTTAATCATAGAGCTCTGAACTCTGTTGGCCCTGTTCGCTCTGCTATAATATAGATAATAATTTCTAGGATGAAATCTCTTTTTCTGAATATATTTAACATCTTTCAGAAGAGTCTAAAATAGAAACTCTAAGAACATTAACTTGAAGCACTTTTCAAGTTCATCTTACTTGCAGTCCATTAAAGTGAAGTGACAACTGAGGTGTGACGTGAAGTAATTATACTGATTGTGTTGTATGTGCTCCGCAGGAGTTGAATGATTTGCTGAGGATATTAATTTCAAAAGTCAGACAGCAAGCAATCAGCTGAGATGGAAGATCACTGCAAAGTGACCTCAGACCAGGGGAAAAGAAAAAGAGGAGGAAGGGGGTATGTGGCCCAGCGCAGGAGCGCAGTGCTGTACAGTCTAGCAGCGAGCTGAAGTTGATGCATTTTGACACCAAAGGTGGTCTCCACGTGACTGAATGCAGGTGTCATCACTGTAGGCTGCCTGTGTGGTCTGTGCAGAGAAGTGGAGAATAGTTCCTCTGGCTTATTGTAGGTCTCCACATTAGGATGTGATAAATCATGCCTTAGATTCCCTGGTTTATAAAAAGGATGTAGGGTGACTGGCTGCGCCATGATGTCTGCAGTTCGATGCTCCACCCTAAGGGTCCACAGTGCTGGTGAAGTACAGGTGCAAGCCCAGGCTGAGCTACCACCTACCTTAATCGTACAAAGTCATGGGCTTGTCTGTGACCTGGTCATTACACCCGTGGTGTTAGACTTCGTGACCAAGGGCACAGTAGCTAAGTAACAGGTAACAGACTGTACAACATCACTTAGAGATAGCACATAATGAGATCATTTTAATAAGGATTGTCTGAAAGAAGCTGGACCTTTGTGAATAACAAACATAGTGAGCTTAATTTCTTTGATCCCTAAAACAATTTTCACGGTCACCAAAAGTTAAGAAGAATGTGAAAGTTCTTTTTTCTGTATGAAATGTTCACTGTGGAAATCAGTATTGGATTTGTGGACTCGAACTGTTGTGCAGCCCTGAATAGATACATTAAAAGTAGTTTAATCCTATTGTACTTTGGCTTTAGCTTAGTTCACCAATCTAGCAGTGCAAGTAAAACTGCTTTCACTTAGGGATTGTCAGTGTTTCACTTGGATAAATTCATTAGCAAGACATAAAGTAACTGTGAGTCTGAGGGGCTTTGGGACCATGGGCTAGGTCTTCCTGAGAGAACCGAAAACTGGAGGTAAGTAATAATCAGTTATCAATGTAATATGAAATTAATGAAGAGGATGTGGTGAAGCTTGACTGGGCAGGATATTCCTTGAATCTGGATGTCCATCCTCAGAGAAAGAGGTAAGCAGTAGCAAAAGCATGATTCTGTGCTAACGAGGACCTCCACACTCAATACATTCCACACAGCTTCATCTGTCATTTGCCAGAAAAAGGGACAAACTACTTCAGTTTCACTAAAGTGTTGACTTGGCCAAGAGACAACGTTTTGACACATCCAGACCAAAGCAAAAGTCTGTGATCATCATGGTCATCGCTGTTACTGACTCACAGACTTCATGGCAAAGCACAGGCTGTCCCCAAGCTGAAGGCCCTCAGCTCAAGTGCTCCGAGACATCTCCAAGAATCCCTGGTCCCTTGTGTTTTGGGCCACTAAGGCTCTGGTTGTACTGAAGAGGAGACTGGCCCATGCAGCCTGCCCCCAGGTTTCTTCTGTAGTCCGTGGACTATGGGAAACAGGCCCTTTATCCCATTCACCACAGTGCTGTTATGCCTCCACTAACCACAGAGAGACAACTTGAACAAGAGGTTTAGCTTTTTGACAGCTAAAGTAAACAAAAAGGTCACTTTGCTCACTAATGAAGGTTGTATCCTTGCATGGCAACATTAGGGCATCAGTACTCCAGCCCCTGTGGTACAGGCACCATCCACAGGTCTTCCATGATAGTGAAAAGGGATGCTAACAAATTTGTGGCCATCAGGAATCTTCTCTCTCTTTCCTTTCCACACACCTGGAAGTGAGGCAAGTTCAGAGGGAAGGAGGCCCTTGTAGGGATCTTTTCTTTTTAATCTCCATGTAACGAGAGTAGTGAGCAGTCCCTTGATTTCTCTATGGCCAAAGGCTTAGTCCTCTGTTACTCCCTCTTCAAAATGGGGACAGCAGTGCTTGGTCATAGAATCATAGAATGTTAGGGGTTGGAAGGGACCTCTGGAGACGACCTGGTCCAATCACCACCCCTCTGGGCTGCCTGTTCCAGTGCTCTGCCACCCTCAAAGTAAAGTTCCTTCTCATGTTCAGATGGAACTTCTATATTCAAGTTTGTGCCCATTGCCTCTTGTCCTATCACTGGCCACCACTGAAGAAAGACTGGTCCCCTCCTCCTGGCACCCTCCCTTTAAGTATTTATAAACATTGGTAAGATCTGCCCCTCAGTCTTCCCTTCTCCAGACCAAAAAGACTCAACTCCCTCAGCCTTTCCTTGTAAGAAAGATGCTCCAGCCCCCTAATCATCCTCATAGCCCTTTGCTGCACCCTCTCCAGCAGTTCCCTGTCCTTCTGAAACTGAGGAGCCCAGAACTGGACACAGTACTCCAGACGCAGCCTCACCAGGGCAGAGTAGAGGGGGAGGATGACCTCCCTTGACCTGCTTGCTACGCTCCTCTTGATACACCCCAGGATGCCATTGGACTTCTTGGCCACAAAGACACATTGCTGGCTCATGGTCATCCTGTCGTCCACTGGGACTTAAAGGTCCCTTTCCACAGAGCAGCTTTCCAGCAGGTCAGCCCCTAACCTGTACTGCTGTGTGGGGCTATTCCTCCCCAGGTGCAGGACCCTACAATGGCCTTTGCTGAATTTCATTAGGTTTCTCTCTGCCCAACTCTCCAGCCTGTCCAGCACAGCCTTCCAGTGTGTCAGCCACCCCTCCCAGCTTTGTGTCATCAGCAAACTTGCTGATGGTACACTCCATCCCTTCATCCAGGCCATTGATGAATACATTGAACAGGACTGGACCCAGTACTGACCCCTGGGGAACACCACTAGTCACAGGCCTCCAGCTAGACTCTGCCCCACTGATCACAACCCTCTGAGACCTACCTGCCAGCCAGTTTGCAATGCACCCCCATTCATCTGATCCACACTTCCTAAGCTTGTCTATGAGGATGCTGTGGGAGACGGTGTCAAAAGCCTTGCTGAAGTCAAGGCAGACATCCACTACCATCCCCTCATCTACCCATCCTGGCATGTAGAAGGCTATCAGACTAGTCATACGTGACTTGCCCTTGGTGAATCCATGTTGACTACTTCTGATAACCTTCTTTTCCTCCAGATGCTTGGAGAAGACGCCCAGGACGAGCTGTTCCATCATCTTTCCAGGGATGGGGGTGAGGCTGACTGGCCTGTAGTTTCCTGGATCTTCTTGCCCTTGGCTTTCCTCCTCTCAACCCTGCGTTCTCTAATGGCATTCTTGTAATCTTCCCAAGTGGTCAGTCCCTTCTTCCACATACTGTAAACTTCCCTCTTCCACTTGAGCTTTTTCAGGAGCTTGCTGCTCAACCATGCAGGTCTCCTGCTTCCCCTGACTGATTTCTTGCTCTTAGGGATGCACCGATCCTGAGCCTGAGGAGGCGATACTTGAAAATCACCCAGCTCTCGAGCCCCCCTACCCTCTAGAGCCCTAACCCATGGGATTTCTCCTGAAGAGATCAAAGTTAGCCCTCCTGAAGTCCAAGGTTATAACCCTACTTCTCTTTTTATGCCTACTACACATAATCCTGAACTCTTATCTTCTCATGGTCACTGCAGCCAAGGCTGCCCCCAACCATAATGTCCTCCACAATCCCTCTTTGTTTGTCGGTACTAGGTCCAGTAGTGCACCTCTCCTTGTTGGCACTTCCACCTCCTGAGTCCTCTCCTGGTAGTGTTGTGCGAGTAAATCCACTGCATCTTGAAACCCACTTATGTTCTGTATGATGGAGACCATGCACGAACTGCAGACAGACAGCTTTTGCTCTCTCTAAAGTCAGCAGTTTATCTCCTGCTGCCGTTTCACAGCTTGATCTGTGCTTGGTTGGCCGTGACATAAAGCACAACTGAAGAGCTTAGATGTATAGTACCATTGCTACGAAACTTAAATTACAAAGAGAGAAAACACATCAAAAGACTAAGAAGAAAATTTAACATTTTTGATCAGCCTTTCTCCTGCACTTTCTTACTATTTAATTTAAACCAGGGCTGTGTCATTCCTTCTGTAGTAATCGCCCATTTCCAAGAAGTGAAAATACACTTGCAAAACTAATAAATGAGAATCTATTTGCAAAGATATTTATTTATGCGCCTGGCACTTCAGGGTGTTTAGAGGGTAATCTCAAACTGTGAGCTCTGCACTGTGTAAATTTAGAAGCGATTTTTCTAAATGTCAAGTATTTATTAGATGAAAAAAACATTTGGAGTGTGGAGCAGGTCCCCAGTGATACACAGTGCATTTGGGGAAGGGCTTCTTGGATGAACAGAAATATTTGAGAGGTGAAGAGCAAACCCTGTATTTGAAATTGCTTCGTGTACATGGAAAGGAGATTGAACAAAGGTAGAAGGCAGCCCAGTATTTTGCTTGGTCTCATGCTTAAAATAGTGGTTTTCCAAACCTTTTGTAGCCAAGCCGATACCAGTCTGTCTTTCCTGGGACCTGCAGCACTTCTACCACCTCTGCTCAGATTGCTGCTGCTTCCTGCTCACCCCCTTAACAGCTCCAGCAGGCTCCGTTCAGACCGCAGGCAAATAAACCCTGCTGAATTTATTCATGTAGGCTTCTTACCCACATGATACCCTACCTTAATGTCAACATGTCTCAAAGTGCAAAGTAGTAAAGGGCAGCTCTCCAACTGGAGGCTGATGATATGGAATATAAGGGACTCTGGTCTCTTGTGGGAAGCCTGTTTTGCTTGGAAATACCAGCCAGCCTGGAAGCTGCACCAATGTGAGAACCGTCACGAGCAACGGAAGGACACAGAAATTCTAGCATGTTTTAAATCAGGAAGTTTTTTCAGGCTGGTGGGTGCACAGAAGCTGAAGGATTTCCCACATTCAGACCCTGCTGTTGGTTTTGGTTGTCTGTAGTCCGTGGTGCTACACAAGACAAATCCCTAGCACTTGGACTATTCGATCTGCTTTTGGGGACCTCCTCAGACTTGTCACAATATCATATGCTTCCTTGACCACTTTCCTTGTCATGATGTCGTTAGTGAGGCTCTCCCATGTCTTCCTTTTGGTGTGCTGCTTTATGCTGGCTCTTCAGTTAGTGCTTACCTTGCTCACCTCCCTTTGAAGACAGATGTCATGCCTCGGTCTCTAATATTCTGCAAGAGCAAAGTGTCTAATGTAGTGGTTTCTTTGTGTTCAGCCTAGGAATCAAAGGAAGACGATTTCTCTCAGCGGCTCTGTAAATGTTCCCCGTTTGCTCGTCTGCCTCTTTTTCTCTCCAGATACAGCCTCGTGTTCTCATGCTACCCTGCATTTAGTGCGTATTCTGAAGCTACCATATTACTCCTGACTACTGTTCTGTCTGCAGGTGTCTGTGATGTTTTTGGAGGAGCTGCAGTTCCTGGGCAAAGTGACGCAGCCCTAGTAAAACACACATACTGCCTCCATGCTCTACCGAGCACAATGTCCCTCACTCCCAGCCCTCAGGAAGGCAGCACATGGGGAGATGAGATGTGCCAGGCTACGCTCCAAACTCACCGTCTCCCTGTGGTCCCTTCAAAGGCATGCAACCTCCTGCAGAGACACACCTGTGAGGCGACCACAAATGGGACCTTCATATGGTGTATGCAAGGCCTGTGACCACACAGTCAACAGAGAGATCTGTGCCCAATCCTTCAGGGGCTTGTCAAGCAGGGAGGCCATCTATGGGCTCTAGCTAGGTGACAATGGCCGAGTCACGAGTGGCATCAGGGTACCCATCTGCGTTATAGCCCGTGCTGCTCTCCGGGCTTTGGAGGTATTGACTAGTGAAGGGGTGAACGAGGGTTTCAGTCTCCACTTGCACGACACCAGAGCTGTCGTGTGCCCTTGATGAGTGCCAGGCAGCCAGGGGAGGAGGGAGGCTCAGTGCACTCTGCCCCTCTGCCACCACTGCTGCCCACCTGAAGCCTCGCTGGAGCTCTCGTCTCAGGAGCAGAGAACAGGGCAGGACTTTCTACAGTATCCCCACAAACTTCAGTGTTGGGCCCTTCTGCAAGAAAGGGGTCTACCTGCCTTTACATAGAACTTCAGGCTGCTGTGGGGGAGAGAAGGGAAGTTGGGGGTTGAAGGGAGAGCCAAGGGCCCCAGAAGTCAAGTGAGAAACAAGAACGACAGCACACACCTTCAACAATACAGGTATATTTGCTCATTTGAAAAATGAAAAAGCCAGGATAAAAAAAGAAAAAAACATAAACACAGAAAAGGTAACAAAGAATGGCAGCTCTAACAAGTCCCAAACAAAATACGTGAGGTCCTAGAGGGGGACATTAATGTAAGGTCAGTGTGGCTAAGGCCCCTTCACATCCCCACACACCTCCCTGCCGTCCCCAGGGGGTGCTGCCTTCCATGGCCCCACGTCGCCGGTGTTAAGGGTGCAGGGACTGCAGAGGGACAGCTTTGCTGGCAACCCTTTCCTGCTGCTCCGCACTGGTGAGGCCACAGCTGGCGTTCTGTGTTCCCTTCCGGACCCCCCAGTACAAGAAAGACATGAACGTACTGGAGAGAGTTCAGCGAAGGGCCATGAAGGGGATTAAGGGTCTAGAGCATCTCACATATGAGGAAAGGCTGAGAGAGCTGGGACTGTTCAGCCTGGAGAAGGCTCAGGGCGTCCTTTCAGTGTGTATAAATACCTGACGGGAGTGTGCAAATAAGAGGCAGCTAGGATATTCCGGTTGGTGCCCAGTGGCAGGACCCAGTGCCTCTGGTACTGTCACTGGGCACAAACAGAAACACAGGAGGTTCTGCCTGAACATCAGGAAGCACTTTTTTACTGTGAGGGTGACAGAGCACTGTCACAGGTTGCCCAGAGAGGCTGGGGAGTCCTTGATCCTTGGAGATGTTCAAAACCCATCTGGGCATGGTCCTGGGCAACTGGCTCTAGGTGGCCCTGCTTGAGTAGGGGAGCTGGATCATATGACCTCCAGGTCACCCAGGGCTGTCATCTTGCTTTTTGCCCTGCTCCCTCCTCCCAGGATCCTGAACTCCACCATCTCTTGGTCACTGCAGCCAAGGTAGCCTTTGACTTTCACATCCCAAATGAGCCTTTCCTCGTTTGTAAGTGTGAGGTCCAACAGACCACCTCTTCTTGCTGGCTCCTCTATGATTTGTGTTGAGAAGTTGCCATCAACGCTCTCCAAGAACCTCCAGGGCTGCTTAGGCCCCACCGTGTTTTCCTTCCAGTAGATATCAGTGTGGTTAAAGTCTGCCACGAGGACCAGGGCCAGGGAACATGAGGCTACTTCTAGCTGTCTGTAGAAGTCCTTCATCTACTTGTTCTTCCTGATAAGGCGGATTAAAGCAAACACCCTCTACATCAGGAACCTCCTTCCCCTTGGCGATGCCTGACGCCCTGGGCTGGGGCTGTCCCATCCCAGCCANACTGCAGCCAAGGCAGCCTTTGACTTTCACATCCCAAATGAGCCTTTCCTCGTTTGTAAGTGTGAGGTCCAACAGACCACCTCTTCTTGCTGGCTCCTCTATGATTTGTGTTGAGAAGTTGCCATCAACGCTCTCCAAGAACCTCCAGGGCTGCTTAGGCCCCACCGTGTTTTCCTTCCAGTAGATATCAGTGTGGTTAAAGTCTGCCACGAGGACCAGGGCCAGGGAACATGAGGCTACTTCTAGCTGTCTGTAGAAGTCCTTCATCTACTTGTTCTTCCTGATAAGGCGGATTAAAGCAAACACCCTCTACATCAGGAACCTCCTTCCCCTTGGCGATGCCTGACGCCCTGGGCTGGGGCTGTCCCATCCCAGCCATCCTCCCACACCCACCCATCCTGCTCCCTGCCTTCCTCGCTGGTGGAGGTGGGATGGGCCCCAGATGGTGAGGCTCTGCCCCGCCAGCCGTGCTGGGGACCACCTCCAGTGCCCGTTCATTGGGTGACAGTGTAAGCCAAGGTTTGTGGATAGAGGCCCTGATTTTTATTAGTCTATCTGATAAAACTGGGAGGGGAAGGGGAAAAA